>CM061123.1:14306041-14499752 GCA_030770115.1 Daphnia galeata
TTTAATTGGTTTTTGAGTTATTGCGATTTAAAAATCGCATTTTTTCATTTTGCCGTGAAGGCAAAAAAATTTTGAATTTTTCTTTTTTCTATGTCTTGCCTCTATCTTTTAATTTTAAAAATTAACTTTCCTCATAACACAGATTAATTATACCTCAGTAGTTGTAATGGTCTGTCTGAGTGCATTAACACTTGCAAAGGGATGATCAGGCACCGTTGATAACAAAAGTTCCCACTGCTCTTGCTTAAGAGAAAGGACCTTATCCGTGAGAGCTTTTCGCTCTGAATTCAAATCTTCAATATTACGCTCGATCAATGCAATACGCTCCATTCCTCGCAGCTCTTCACTTTGCAAATCTGTTAACTTTTGTACCCTCAGACCGTAATCTTTAATGGTACTCGTAGACGCTGTGCTGGACTCCTTTAATGTCGATGGTTGGTGTGACAGTTGACTCGTAGACGGAGGACACGAAATATTTTGCGACGAGAGAGGGACTGGGCAAGGCACTTGACTGGTCGCGGTGGTTTCTGATACTGGCAGCGGAACCCAGACAACATCAGGAGTGGGAGCAACAGCTGGCCTCGAAGCCGCAGAGAGCTCAGCTTCACGTTGAACATAACTAGATATCCCATACTTTTCAACTAAACAGCCCGGTAACTAAAATGAAATTGAAATATAAATTAGTTATTATAAAGTAGTGAAAGAATAGTAAAAATATTATTACTATTGGATATAGTTTATGGATCCTCTCCTCTTCAGCCCGAGCTCTAGACGACGGTGAAAGGGGAGGTTCTCTCGGGATTTCATGCCGGGGTAACTCTCCTTCGCTTTTCTTTCTCTCTCTTTCTACAAGCTGCAATCTCAATTTGGCCAAATGGCGTCCCGACATTTTTCTCTGAAGTTCAGAATCCTGCATGAGAATTAATAATAGGAGGAATACAGTTTCTTATTTAAAGAGGCAATACTACAGAAGGAGAAAAGGCAAAGAGAAGGACAGAGAACTGCGTCAGGCGCAAATCCGAAAAAAGACAAAATTGGGGCCGAGACGGAGGTAAAGAACATCATGACTCATCGTTCAATATCGATAGCAACAACCCCGAAGACTTTAGACTAATGATTTTTATCCCTTTTTGTTTTGAAAAAAAAACGAGGAAAAGTTAGCTGTTGAGTATTGTCACGAATCAAAATAGCGCTACACAATTTTTTGTCGTCGTCCGTCTTCTACTTCCGTCCGGTCCTTTTTTCTTCATTGCCACAGAATAGGCTCAACCTTCCGTGATGTTAACGCACACACGTACAGACAACCTGTCACGCTCCGAAAAAAGGTTCTCCCTAATATTCTAAAAGAGCAACATAGAAAAGGGGTCAACACGAATCCTCTTCTATTCATATCTGAGTGAATCCAGGAGTAGCAAGGAGAAAACACAATGAAAGTATGCTGTAAGTGCTGGAGATAGCTTGCTGGCAGGGAAGATGGTGAAAATAAATCCATAAGAAAAGCAGAATCTTCCTGAAGCCATCAATACTTCGTGCTCCCCCTTCTACTCCCCCCCCCCATGCTTCAGAAAATCGAAGAAAGTCTATGGTGCTACCGATTTATTCACGACGTGGCTTGTCAAAAAGAAGACTAATCCCAATACTCGGGCGTTGACTTAGCTACGACGTGTCTAACCTCCCATGGCCAAAGCTGAAATGCCACATGAGTCCCGGGATCGTACTTTTATTGTCTCGCGCCACTCATACCTGCTTCTATTGCGAAGAATTTTGTCTAAAACTTGAGACAAATTCTAGATGATAAAATTCAGGAATCACCCAAGTGTGGCACAGCGAAGTCCGGGTTAATTGGAACGTTGAACTAAACAAAAAAAAAATGCAAAAACACTATTAGTAACATAATTCTATAAACATTCAAAAAATCACAAATATGTAAACGCATAACATCTAGCTGTTCCCTGATGATAAACACAAACAATGAAAAGAGGTGGAGATAGAGAAAAATGCTTTTGGCGATAAGCCTGCAGATTTTTGTTAAATTATCTCACACCGTAAGAGGAACACTAATGAAACCAAGAGTTCATCTTTTTTTCCCTTATCGTTTAACTGAAGTCAGCATAGACTAATACAAGACTATGCAAAGCCTACGATACACTACAAGAATGCATCTTAGAAAAATAGATTTTGGCTTTGGCCACACAACAATTCAATTTCAAAAGAATGTTAGCAAGGCGATAAAATGTTTGACATCTAATCACATACATGGTAAGACAAAAATAAATCTACGATATTTAGACAAGATTGTGTTGGCAAATCTGGAAAAATAATTAACAAACTCAAAATGGTTCAAAAAACTTTGAACATCTGTCTTGCTGAACACTAAAAATATGTAATCAAACACTTCCTTTGGAGTCCAAAGTTTGGACAAAAGATAAATTACAATTTAATACAGTAAACTGTGAACTAAACGAAACACTTAAAACTCAACGTAACTCGAATCGAATCAATTATTATGTTTTTAGGAAAGCCGAGACATGAGATATTACTTTGCTTTTAGATAGAAAAAACCGTTGAAGGAATCTAAGTATCTAACTGTCTAACATACGACGCGTCGAATAAAAATGGCCGCCGCCTTCACTCTGCATTTGAATTGTGAGGTGCTGCCATGGTAACCTATATTTGTTTACTCCTCTGACTACCCCATAGCATACTTAAGATTTAAGAATCTGCGGCTTATTTTATGTTTGTTTGTTCAGGAAGCAATAAGAAATGGAGAGAGCTGTGTCTTTAGCAGAACCGTATAATTCAGTCCAACCAACTGTCAATTATATAGAAAAACTATATGCACGTTAGCTAACACTGGAAAGTAACGCTCCGGATCTTTCTCAAAGTGCTATTGCAGTGAAAGAAAGAAAAAAATATTATTACCATCACAATATACGAGCCATGCGGTAAGTCGTGTCGGCATTGGAATTCTTCGTCACTTATCTTTTTATCAGAATAATAAGACGATTTGGGCTTATTATGCCACGAGGCATTAATCCCTGGAGTTCTTTTAGTAGGCGTGGTTACGGGAGCAGGAACCGGAACCTCTTGGGGAAGTTTATTCTTTAGTCCTTCTTCCACACGTTTTCTTAATGTTGCCACATCAGCTCTAGCTTCCTCCTTCCTTCTTCCAAACGCGTACATCATACGGGTAACAATAGTATTTTGGAACAGCAACGTAGTAAACGTATTAAGTCTTAAAAGACGAACAAGTTTCCTTTTTTCGTCATTCCACACATTTCCTCAACATTGCCACATCTGCAGCTCTGGCTTCCTCCTTCCTTTTCAAATCTTCTTGTGTCTCAACAGGCCAGCGAATTTCCTGTGGTTTACTTGTGGTGACAGAATAATAAGACGATTTGGGCTTATTATGCCACGAGGCATATTGGTTCGATGACTTGAGCCGTGGAGGCGTAAATGTTACTTTTGACGTCACGCTTCACCTCTTGAATGACTTCTGCGTGTAGTGACTTGTCCAGTTTTGCTTGTATGGGGATTCTTCCCAAATATAAAATTTTCGCCCTTTTAGCAACTGTCGCCCGACACCAATCTGTTCCAGAGCGACACGTACACCGCCATGCGATCGTGCAATTTTTATATTTCCTTTTTACGCCAAACGATCTTCCTTTTCCATCAAACAATGTTTTCGTGCACCTAAAACAAATAAATATAACAATTTAGAAAGTTATTGTAACATAGTAGATATTTAAATTACTTACTTCCGTAATGCAGAATAACGATACACCATAACTTAATATAAACAGTTATCACAAATGTAAACACTTACAATTAAACAGAAATTAAATAACTACCTCGAAAAGGGCACTTTTTGGCAAACCACGCTCACCAAATTCTATAAAACGATGAAAGCCTGTTGTGTCAGATCGCCTTCTGTTGAACTTCAACTTTCTCGAGTCCCGGGATCGTACTTTTTTTGTCTCGCCATTCTTACCTGCTTCTATTGCGAAGAAAGGTCGAATGAGTTTAAAACTTCTGACAAATTCTAGTTGATGACGAGTTTCATTACTTTTAAATTTTGAAGTTCAACAAAAACAAAGTATAAATCTACTTACTCTAGACTAGGAGTTCTCTCGTTAGGCCGGATCTCATGAGCACGAACTCACGTGTTACTGTCGAGGGGTTCGCAACTCGGCCGCCAGGTGTACGAGACGCCAGAATCGGTTTCTGATTCTGGCGTCAATTTTGAAGATTCTGGCGTCAATATCAAAGATTTTGGCGTCAATTTTAAAGATTCTGGCGTCAATTGTTAAAACCATATGACCAGTTGATACTGGCGTAATAATTTAATTGTAATGTCTTGAATTAAACTTTTAAAAAGTTCATTAAATAATGAAGAGAAAATTTCATGAACTTAAACTGTACAGTTACATTTTTTATCGACATTTGGAAAAATACTATAATTTTGACTTGAAAGATTCTGATTCTGGCGTCATTTTCAATGATTCTTGATTCTGATTTGGGATTCCAGAATCGATTCTCGGGCAAGTGTACGAGATTCTTTTGAGTTGCGAACCCCTCGGTTACTGTGTTAGCAATCAACCATCACGTGTTACAACCTACCAGCCAATGGCTGGTACTACAGCGCCCCTAGCGGCCTGACGTTGCAATAGACGATTTACCCTTCGAGCAACGTCAGCCTGACGTTGCAATAGCTTTTTCGAGCTTTACAATAGCTTTACAAACTAAAGTCTATTGCGCCGTTCATGAACGGCACTCTGGTGTCAGGGTACGCGAGTAGCCGAGTAGGAAGGAGTATTTTAGTTTTAGCCTCTCAACAATTTGCCAAATCAATCAACATCGCTCATAGCCTCATACGTCCTGTATTCTACCCGTGGTAGTTAAAAAAAACTTTTTTAAAATGTTCAATCAATGTCAATATAATCACATGAAAAAATTTTTAAAGCCACACGCCTTGAGAACAGCACAACCGTATTGCTTGCTCTTCTGACGGATGAAATTATATGAAAAAAGTCACCGGAAACGGTCAAACGGAACGGTGAACGCTTTAGTGCCGGAGTGGAGTTGAAATCTTTTTCAATTTTTGAACCATGTTACATGCATTTTTTAACAATTTTTTCGTTCTACTTATTATTTTTAGCTTTGGCAATCAAGAGCATGGCTAACTAATTTTACTGCTTCCGCATTGGATATGGCGTCTTGCAAAATATGATCATCAGTCAGTTTTGAAAAGGTTAAGTACCGAGGGCCGTTTCAATAAAAACAGAAAATAAACGAGAAGAGTTCTTGTTTTAAAAACAAAAATATAAATTCTCATTATTTGTGAATAGGTGGATGAATTATATTTAATTAAATTCTTGATGCGCATAGCGTAAGGATGTGTAGAATGTACAGGATTTACGGCTACTGTAAATGACTAGATGTGACGGGTTCCACATCTTCTCTCAACTGTAAACAGTTGTAATTGCCTATCAGTCTTACTCCAGTTCTCCTTTTTTTTATTAATAACAGCGGAAACTCGAGATGTAATATAGCAATACTGTTATATGACTTATTCAAATTTATACTCTGATAAGCAGACTATATACATTCTTATGTATAAAATGGATCACATACACTTTGTTATAATCTACTCAGTAAATTATGTAGTTATCTTGCATAATTCATTTCATGTTTAAGTTCACTGAACAAAATGAATTTATGATGTTAAGCTGATAGGGTTTTGTCTGGTCACCACTCACCAGTCAGTAAATCCCTGAGACTAAATATTTCAATAGAAATAATTAAAAGCAATAACTGATACTGCAATCAATATAATATAACACATTTAAATTAAATTACCAAGATTATTGAAATAGTCTGTGAGCTTTAATTTGATTGATGATGTGTTGATAAGGTTGGGGTCTCTCGTGAGGTGTCAGAGGTATCCGGGAAAATCTTCTGAAGCTTGGCGAAAGTAGGACTATATTCTGGGCCAGTCCGTAAAATGATGATACTGTCCAGTAGAGCACAACATCCTGTTAGAATAAAAGAGTTAATAAACGACAGATCATCAATCATATGAATATAATACGTAACGGCAGGCGCGTAGGCAGCAATAGGGACCATAATAATGCACAGCACTCTCAGGATGTTCATGATAGCATCGGACACCCGGGATGAGGCTCCCACTTGGCTCATCACTTGGATTTGAATGATGGTTAAATTGAAAAGAGCCATGAAGACTGGCAAGATAAGTGAATGGTCCACTTCAGTGAGATTTGGAATCCAACCGATTCCACCAGTACTCAGAGCCAAGTACAGAATCTGAGCATCTTAAAAGAAATAACAATTTGATACAAGCGTAGATGATGAAAGGATGAACTGAAATACCAATGGTCTGGACAGGAAGCATCATGGCCATATTTCTGAGTGCTACTGACATGCACACCCAGAGAGGAATCTGGCCCCATAGGAGGACTGTGGCTTTGAACTGGTGGCAATTATCTCTCTGAACAAGCAGATTCCATTGCTTCTTGGCCTGTAAATAAAGAGACAAGGTGGGATATTTTATTTCAGAATTCAGTTGGAATGTTAAGGTATCTTATTTACAGATCTATGGAAGGCTAGTTTGGCGGTTTTGGCATCCCATCTGTACCTGACTACTGCTCGGTCAGTCTCTTCCTTGAGTTCCTTGAGAATATCGTCCATTTCTGGTTTGAGGTTTGCCAGTCTGGCGTAAATGCTGTGCTGCAGACCAATATTCATAATGAGACCTTGAAAACATTTGGAGGTTATTATAATAAAAGATAACCTGATAGGCAGCCAAAGGCAGTGTGATGGCTAATCTGAGAGAAACAGTGGTGACAACTATTGTTGCCCACCAAGGCAGGTGTGTGTAGTCATGAACAGCTTCAAGGAGATGTTGGGTATTCATGACCCAACTAGACTGTGAAAGGTCTTGATACATTTGGCTCAAAAACGTGAAATTGCCAGTAGTAGCATTGCTGCTGGAAGCTCGACATGTTTGTAAAATTAATTGAGATCTCGGCAAATAATGACTAGTATTAACTAATTTCTTTAATGAGGCCGGTGGGAACAGGACCGGTTTGATACGAAACATTGTTTGTTGTTTTGACTTTTTCGGCAATCTATCTACTACTAGTTGCCAAACCCAATTAAAGAAATAGGACGAAAAATGAAAAAAAGCAGACGACAGTCTTGTGGCAATGGCCGTCGTGTGAAGATCATTTCGTCAGAGACAGCACAGACTCGTCGTATAATAAAGGCTCGTTTCCTTTTTTTTTTATTTTTCTGTCGATTAAAAATACGTTTGTCTACGTGTTTCTCGCCTCGGAATATACAAGTTCCTTAATAAAACGACAACATCCCCAAAATCATGGTGAATTAAAGGTGAGTTTTCCTATCGAACATTTTTGGGCATTTTGTGTGCGTCGTCGTCTAACGGCAATGAGTAAGTCTGCGAGATATTTTTCAAGCCGAGGCCATCCGAGTATCAAAAGTCTAAGAAAAAAAGAAGAAGTACTAGTACAAGTACAACAGAGCGTGAGTTCGTGACTAGTTGGTAAGCTTCACTGGTTTCTCGTTGCTGTGGGATAATAATAATAAGAAAAAACAGGAAAAAAAGAACGCACGGTCCAAGTCTGTAGTACAGGACGTCTAACGGTTTATTTTCTTTCTTTTTTCTCATTAAAAATTCGTTCGACTGATGAAAGTCTTCCCCTTCTGCGTATCTTTGCATTTTCTTGTCTAACTAAGACAACGTTTCTCTTTTGATAAATTTAGTTTATTAGATCGAATCCATCGAAAGTTGTTGTTGTTTCGTCTTGATTTTTGATTTTGGTCACGAAATTAGGAAGAAATTCAACCAACAATTGATAACCCCGCAGGTTTTTGTTGTTTTTAATAAAATAAAAACTTTTCTGTTTTTGGCCTGACCGTAACTGTACATATCTCTCTCTCTGTTTTTGGATTGTAGCGTGATGATGATGATGATGATGGGCAAAGTGGTGGTCGTTGGCAAAAGAGTTTTACGGAGGGAGCGTGACTGGCCAACGGCTTCATTTGTCCTTGATCCACAACTTGATACCGAAAAAAAAAAGACTTAAACATTCAATCCATGCGGCGATTAACATTAATGGTGGGGGGGTTTTGTTGGAGGAGGCCTTGAAATTTGTGTGACTTTAGACCGGGAAAAAGGTCGAGTGTAATCGATGTTGTAAGTTTTTGACCCAGTTCATCCCTTTTTACGAAAGACGAAAAAAACGCCGTTTCCTATAAATCCAATTTTGGAGAGTAACGGAATTTGACACACAACCAGAGGATTAAAATACGAGAGTCTCCCATCATCATCTGGAAATTCTTTTGTTGTTTAAATATTCTTGACCGGTTTTCTTTTTCATTTATTTTATTCTCCCATTGCGTGTGTAGCTAGCTGGTAGTATCAGTCAAGGGGTTTCTGTTGTTGTGTGTGTTTGTTGTGCTTGATCAATATTTCGCGTGATCGATTTTTTCGTGCTAGCCTCGAGGACACACGAGTTGATGTAATTGGCCGCTAGATGGCGTTGGCGAGAGACCTTGCTCTAAGGCTCCACCAGCTGTTTCTTCATCGGCGTGTGTACTAGTGCGTGTCCTTTCTGCTGCTGGTTGAGAATCGACTCGGTGACGGGGGCCTGCTGGCAGTTGCTCTTGGACTAGTCGAGTGAAAACAAGTGAAAACGTCGCGTTGCACAGAGAGAAAATCCCTGACTCATCCAAAAAAAAGTCTATTTTTTCCATCCGATTATCGCGTGGTTTTGTTTCATCATCACAGTGAAGGAGAGAAATGGGTAGCAGCAGCGTGGATGGATAAAATCAAAATTAATGGCCAGATCCTATAGTAGAATCTCGTTAATTCACAAAGTTTTCGAGGTGAGTTTTTTTTTTAGAAAAATTAACAAATTTTTGTTTGAATGGGGAAGGGACACCATATTGCACCGGTTGGTTGATTCTTTCACCGCGACCAAATTCCACGCAATAAGGTAAAAAAACAAAAATTTTTAACTCAAAAAAAAAAATGAGAAAGAAAAGTTCACAATTGAGTGAACATGTGAACCATCGGACTGTTGCACATGCACACAACAACCGAGAAAGAAAGAAAGAAAGAAACAGCTGACCGCAAATACCTTTTCGGTCTCAGCATTGAAATATTCTTCCAACACAACAAGAAAAAGAAGAAGAAGAAGCTCAACGAGCCATTACAAATGCGTTTCTTCGTTTTTTTTATTAGCAATTTCTTTTGTTTTTAACGACGAATTCAGGAAAAGAAAAAAAAAAACGAATTAATAAATTGATGGTTCGATTGTTTTGAATGCGGGTGAAAAAGAAGAAGATTTTCCGTCCGTCGTCGTTCGTGGCCCTGATGATTTTGTTTATTCGCGTGTGTGTGTGACACATCCTCGCTGAAAAATACAAGGGGGCACAGAGAGAGAGAGAGAAAGTGACGATGATGATGGGGGTTGTGTTGTTGGTGCGTGTCAAAAAACTTCTCGTCAAGAATCTCTCACATCGCGTGTCCTCGATTTTCATGAAGACGAGCAGACGACGCCAAGAAAAAGTGAAATCGGATAGAACTTTTGACAATTGTTTTTTTTTTTCTCCTCTTTTGATTATTCTTCAAGTTATATTTTCGAAGGTTCTTCAATCGCCAAAATCCCTAACGTTTTTTTTTTTGTCATTTGAATCGCCATTGAAACGGTCCTTGAGCCGTTTCTGATTGCACATAGCCGCAGAAAACAACAACAACAAGAAATGGACGAACAAATTTCAATTTTTCGAATATTCTTGCGGTCTCTTTCCAAGAGTAGAGGAGAGAAATTTTTTCATGTAAAAATGTTGATGACTTGGGAGATTTGGTTCCGCCGTGAGAAAAGACAACAACAATCTACATGTCTGTGTGTATGTTGCAGATGTTTTCTTTCGACGACGGGGCCCATAGTAGAAAAAAGAGAAGGGGAATAAAGAAACAGGCGGGCAGATCACACAGTGTTTAATGAACTGAGTCCAGGTGATGGAAGACGGGCAGATGGTCACCATCCCCACCACTGCCGATTTTCTGGGGATGTTTTTTTTTCGAGTATCGCACATTTTTTTTTTGATGGAACCACAACGAAAAAACATTTACATTTTTTTATCGTCGCCAGTTGTCTTAAATTGCAATCAAAAAGTTGAACAAACTCTCGGTCAAAAACTTTTCGGAACAAGATAAAGAGGAAAAGGAATTTTTTTTTAAGTTCTATTCGTTATCGTTACATGTGTGTGTGTGTGGTCTTTGTGGTTTCATTTTAAAAAAAGGTCCAGGAACTTCTGCTTTTTAAAAACATATTTTTAAAAAAAAATAAAGGTTCGGTCAACTATCATCGTTGGTTGGACACAATTTATTTTATTTTTTTGTTCCCATGTGTGTACGTTCGTTTCATTTGTTAGATAGTCGCCCGGAGCATTTCCGGGCTGATGTGAAATGATGGGATGTAATTGGTTTTTACCTGTGCGCATGGTGGTGGTTGGTTGGCGGGGGGAGAGAGAAGTGAGGATGGGGTAAAAGAAGGGGATGGATGGTCTTTTTATTTTTTGTTGTTGTTCCGTCCGGCTGCTTTTTGAAATGTAGAAACTTTCCCGTCAAGTTCACATTCACACAGGACACAAAAGAGAGAGAACAACACATCAACATGTTTGAATATCCGAGGAAAGTTGTTGTTGTTGTTGTTGTTTAGACGGTCCGTCATGGAGAGATGGACATTCATTCACAGGCAAATGTCCAACAGATCAGAAAGCGTACAACTATTACAAAGTATCAAGTTTTCTCTCTTCTGTCACTCATTAATTTTCAAATAGAAGAAGAAGAGAAAATGATAGAAAAATATTTTTTGATTCATGTTACCGACAGACAGACAGACAGTGTCTGTGGGGGCGTTTGAATTTAATTGCATTTCCTGGTGAACTTGAAAAAACTAAAAACCACATCATCATTATTTGCCTCGAGCTATTTGGTGTGTAGATAAAATCCCAAGTAGAAGGCGAGAGTCCCGCTAATAATAAATATTTATTCAAAATGTGTTTTGTTTTGTTGTTTTTATGGATTTTCAGGATTATGGTGTTTGAGTCGTATGATGGCCGAATGCTACGACCAAGACCAAGAAGATCGGTACCGTCACGTCCATCGCCGTTTGGCCACATCTTATCGACCCGCACCTCCTCCACCTGTGCCTCCTCATCCGCCAGATGATGGAGAAGAAAACGAGTCGCATCGTCCACCTGTTGTTGTTGTCGCAGCCAATTCAACAGCCGCGGCAGCAGCCAACACCGCCGCCCAACTTTTTGGAGGATCGTTCCAGTTCATTGTCCAGGAACAAGCCAAGTCTATGGTGGCCATCCAGGTAAAATTGCATCACATACGTTTCTCTCTCTACCTACCTACCTATCCTTGGTTTGGCCTTTATTTGTTTCATTCACGCTCTGTTGACGATTGAGAGAAATTGAGGCGTCGTCACGCTCGATAAGACAACCAGACTGGCGCAACAACTAAAGAGAAAATAAAGTGGACCAATCGTAGATCGAAAGGAATACACCGCCGTCTCCAGTTTTCTTTTTTTTTTAATTGTGATTTTTCTTGTTTTATTTTGAATTTCAGGAATTGCAACAGGAAGTGGGCAGTTTACTCTTGTTCCGGCAGGCCGTTTTAGCTGCACTTCCGCATCTGCATCAACAGCCCAACAATCTTTTGGCCAAAGGCAAAATCATTGCAACCGCTGCCGCTACAACAACAACAACATCCGCTACTACGAATAATTCGAGTGCTGTCGCTGCAACAACTATTACTACTGGAGGACAGAGCTGGACTCGCCGGAAGCAACAACACTTGCAGCAACAACAACAACAATTGACTGGAGGCTATCGAAGCCTGCAGGATGGATCATCGGATCAGCCGACGGCGTCTGCTATTATTACGTCATCATCGTCGTCGAGTAATAATCCAGTGGTGGATTCCGGTTTCAGTACGGAGGCCAGCAACAGCAATACGAGTCCGCGTAGTAGCCGATTCGACACGACCTCGTCGTCTGAAATGACCATGTCGCACCACCACCACCACAGCGGCCATCAACAACAACAACATCAGCCTATGGAGAAGGAATTGCTTCAGCATTTAGAGCGTGTCCAGCAGCGATTGGCTAGATTGAGGAAAGACGAAGATCGACTGCAGACGCTTTTGAATTTGAAACGAATGTCCAATGGCAGCCATTTGACGACGAACGGCGGAGGTGGTGGTGGTGCTGAAACGACGGAAGACGATGGTGGCGACGACGAATTGTGGCTCCTATTGGAAGAAATTCAATTGCGTAGTCAAGCCATCCGCAATTCGAGCAACGACGTCAAGGACGCGGTGAACAAACCGGAAGAGACCATCCAGCAACAACAACCCATGAGTCATAAAAAGCGAGTCAGTTTTCAACAACAACAACAGTTACTAGAAACAGAAGGCGGCGGCGGTGCTTCAGTTGATGCTCTTCCGTCGCCTGCGGGTAAATCGTCAACTGGTGGTGCTGCTGGTGCTGGGGGTAGTAGTAGCAGTACAGTGTCTAGCGGCAGCAGCAGTTCGTCGTCCCGCTACCAGCCGCCCAGCCGAGACCAGGTAGCCACCATCCTGAGGCTAACCAATCCGGTTCAACTGCAACGCCACCTGCTCCGTGCTCTGCTGGACAATCAGGTAAAGAATTTAACGATACGGGCCACGTCCTTTCTTCTTATCTCGTACGTGAGATGATGATGATTCATTTCATTTCTTCTTTTTTTCTGTTTTGTTTTGCGTAGACATTGCGGGAGCAAGTGGAAAATGGAAGAGTCGACGCCGAGTCACGCGACGTTCAATGGCGAACCAAAAGTCAATTGGCCGTCGAGCAGATGACGGCCTTGCGCGATGAAAACGAAGATTTGCGGTTTCAGGTATTAAAAAAAACGACATCTACTGGAGAGAATTTCAAATGATTTTTTAATTCAAATTGTTCGATTTCATTGATTTCTACAGTTGGAAGAACAGAAAATCGAATTGGAAGGGACGAAAGCGAGATTGCGGATGCTCAATCGTATTCCTTCGCCATCTCCCAATGTCCAGCAACAACAACAAGGAGGTGGAGGTGGAGGACCGGCTGTGACAAGTGTCCGCGTTCGTGCCACATCGACCCAAACAGAGCGGCCATCGACTCTTTTGCTGAACCATCCGACAATGTCGTCGCCCGTCTTGTTGCAGTCGGTCAAACAAAGTCAACTGCACCATTTCAGTCAGGGAACTCAGACGACGTTGACCGTGGCGGAATTGCTTTCGGAAGACAACAACAATAAAATTGTTGGCGGCGGCGGTGGTGGTGGTGGTGGCAGGGCGTTGCCTCGGGTAGTGGACGCCTCGCCGAAACCTCAAAAATTGGTGTCTAAATTGGTGGATTTGGCCCAGAGCAACGGGAAAGTGAATGGCTCTGGTTCGTGGGGAGATCCGGACGAGGAGCGTCCCAGCGTCGAGGGTGGACGACGGAGTTATTCCAGCCGCATACCGACGCCCATCAAACCCACAGTTATTCCCATTACGACGATGATGGCAGTGACTCCGACGGGTTTCTCACCCACGGCCGCTCTCAATGTCAACAACAATTACAACAACAACAACAAGACCGTGTCCTCGTCTGTTGTTGCGCCCGCAGTCACAACAACTCCGTCCAAAAGGGAATTGCCGGATATTCCAATGACCAACGTCGTCAAGAAATCTTCTCCCGGATTGGCTCTTCCGCTGACTCCGCAACAACTCGGCTCCAAATTGCATCATCATCATCACGTACAACGAGGCAGCAAATCGGATCCGACCAACGTTCCACCCACAACGAAGGTACTACCACCTCCAACGTCTTCCACTTCTTCGGCAGAGATGCAACAACAACATCAGCAACAGCAGCAATCCAATGTGCTCCTACACCATCCCCATCACAATTCCAATCATCCCAGACCTATCAAATCCTCATTCTGGGGAGCCTGGTGGAAACTTTGATCAGAATTGACCACCCTCCTTCTTACCCTCGTTACTACCCCCACTTTTTTACCTCAAATTTTTTGTATTTAAGAACATTAGAAGCTCGAATGCGGTGGGATGTGGACTTTTTCTGATTAATTTAATTTTTTGGAAAATTTATTTTTCATTTTTCTCCCTCAAAAAAAAAACAAACAAACAAAAAATTGTTTATTTTTTTAAATGAAATTTATTTAAACAAAAAAAAAGACAAAAAATACCAAAAGACAAAAAAATTTAAAAGGCCAATTGGATTGTGACGACTCGATGGTCACGATGGTCGCTTCCGCCTCTTCTCCTACTCTTCCTACTCCTCCTACTCCCAGTCCCGGGCCATGTAAGTTTTTTTTAAAACCACAATTCCTGCAAATTTTCTTAAGTTTATTCATTTTTTTTATTTATTTATTTTAAATTTAGTTAAATTAAAAACGAAATGAACATCCCACGCACGAAAGCTATTTTGAAATATTTAGATTTTTATTATTATAACCATGGGGAGGGAGAATTTAGGTCGCACTTGCACTTGCCATTTGAAAATTAATTTGAATTTGAATTTCTGGTTTATCCCTCTAAAATTTTAAATTTTGTTTGTTTGTTTTTTCAAAAAGGTTCGTTTGCCGATTGGATCAGCTCACAAGTTGAGGACTCGATTGGCTTTGACGGATTCTCTTTCGTCGTCTGAAGATCAACAACATTTGCAACACCAACAACAGCCGGATAATCACAAAGTGGACGATTATTACGACAGCATCAACGCCAACAGCAAGAATCGTGGCAGTCCAATGTATCAAGTGCAACAGCAACAACCACACAGTCCTGTCGACAGCCTGGAACGTTCCCTGCCTAGTGTGGCATACCATTATCATCGACGTGTTGTCGTCAATCAGCAACAACAACAACGGGATAATCGCAGCTACAACAGCCAGAGCTCGGCCGGTAGTAGCACTACGCCCAGCAATAGTCTCTCCTATCACCCTTGAGTTCCTCTCTTTTTTTGTATTTTGTTTCGTGTTTTGTTTCTTCTTCTTCTGACTTTGAAAGAAACAACTCAAACAAAATGATTATACGTTTAAATTGTGTATGTTTCCATGTGAGACATTTAAAGAAAAGAAACCAAAGTTCCACCAACCTATCCTCTCCCACCATCTTAAAACAAAAAAAAACATTGACATCAACTAACAACAACAAACATTGTTTGGAATCCCTTGCCAGATGTGAGTTGATGTGATATATCTAACAACAATTTTAACAAAAAGGAAAAAAAAATAAGAATCGTGAATTGTACTTTTCTCCTATTTAAGTGTCCCTGAATGTAATCTCTCTCTCTATAATATCTCTTGCATCGTTTGTAATGATTATATATATACATAGCGGTATACCACTTGTGATAATGATATTATGTGTAGATCGGACTGGGTTTTTTTTTCTGTCTTTACAATTTTTACCACCACCACGTTTTTTGGTCTTGATTCTTGTTTTTGTTCTCCTACGTGCAATGACATTGCTTCTCAAAGCCTTGCCCCCTTTGATTTTACCTTTGTGTGGACCCTCATCACTTATGTATGATGCTGACACAGGCTAATACTGTTGGCTACTACTTTCTTTTCTATTTTGTTTGTGCTCCCATGAAAACTCAATCCATGTGTATAGGTTTCTCCATCATTATGTAAAAAACGCGCGCGCGGATCTCCTCAAGTCACTTTGAAAAAAAAAATGAAGAAAAATAATACACTACGAATTGGACGTGATTTCGATCGAAAAACAAAAGAAAATGTTTCGCTTTTATTTTGATGCAGGCAACGCCATCTGTTGGGGTTGAAACGATAAAAAGCAGACGACACCCGCCGCTGAACAGAAATTCGAAAGTTTTATTATGTCGTAACGTGTGAGAAGTGGAGCTGAAATGATATCTGTATCTTTGAACAAATTTGAAAATCTAGGCTCTTTTTATGATCAGATAGCAGCAATGAAATAGTTTTTAGAGAGTTTTTCTAATAAAATGGACGGCCTGACTACGTGTTCTAGAATCAAATAGGTCCATAATCTGCATAATTGCATGTACATTTTCTCTCAAAAGACATTATTATTAGTTCTATTTTTAACAACTGCTGGCATCTGCATTTTCCTGTCATTTGTTTTATTCAGTATGCTATCTATATACAGGTATATGTACATCTATTTTTCCTGTGAGAAGATTATTCAGACTCTGTGGCTTTAGTTTATTAATTCATATCTGCACTTCAATCAAAGATAACACACTGTGTATTAGTATTTCTCTTTTATAGACTTGTAGTTGAGTTTATTTTTCATGCCCTAGTTGATAAAGCATTGTTATTATTATTTTTTGAATGGACATATCCTTTTTGACAAGTGAAGCAATAGCAGCACAACCATCTGCTGTTTAGGACTGTTATGCTACGTACCAAGTTATTTTACATGTGACACAGCTGCAAGACAATTAAGTAACATTCTCTCACATTCCTTATTGCTTGTCAGTCAGCCTGCGACGGTCTTCTGTTCTTTTATGAACCCCTAGTATATAAGATATGTCACATGAAAATCTATACTGTTATATGTAATACTGTTATTAATAATCATGTTTTGGTGAAACAAGTGTTATTTCCCGATGAAGGTCTCTTACCATGCAGGCATGCAAGCGACACGGTCTGTAAATCTTGTGTGACACTAAAGATATATACTGGATAGGATGCAGTAGATTGTCACTGACGTTAGTTATTGTCGTTATTTCCCAGCACTAACAGTCTAGCTATTACATTATCAACTCTAGTGGAAGATGGTCAACAGCAACAAACATGCTAATACACTACCGTTCGTGCGAGTAGCATCTGTTTATTTTTGACCAAATTGTATATGTATGTGAAAAAGAGTTGCAAAGAAACCATCACTTTTGTTGCCAAGTATATACGCTCCGTCATTTCAAAAGTTTATGTACTAGATCTACTGCTATAATATGTTTTGAATGTGTATAACATTATGTCTCTGTGTATTATAACGTGTATCGGGGAAGATCATGTAACGGAAAGTTCGGGTTTGATGATTTCAAACGACCGCGTTATTTCCATGAAATTGCGTTTCGTATTGCTCAACACTTTTAATTCAAATGTATTTGGAGTTAACGAATATTTCGAACGTAATTTTAAAAAAAAATACATTTAATTTGTTTAAGTTTTTATAAAAATGAATTTTTTAAATGGGACAATTTTCGTGAGCAGGAGATCAAATATTTCGTTGCTGAATATAAAATTATTTTGAATGATTTCTCGAATATTCTCTCTTCTTATTTCCAGCTGGTCTTTCTTCCATGACTTCGACTTCTTCATCGTTATCGGTCGATTCTAACATTTCCACTTCTAGAACATCCGCCTAAAAATTTTATAAAAAGAAAATTTAAAATATGAAATTATTTCATCGCTTCTACCAAATTTCGCATTATTACCATAACCATTAAAGGCTCTTTCTGTCGTTTCATTGCCAACTCCAAATTTTGGTTCTCTTTCCGGATTTCCGTCAATTTCGCGAGTAGGGCATCTCTTGTCATGTATTGGGTTTTTAAAGACCTGGTAAGAATTTCATTTGTCTTCTCAAGATGCGGCTTTAAAGTCTTGACTAGCAATGTATTACATTTCGAACAGCGACTATTGAGGAGGTCATCTTTTCTTTTTTGCTTCACTTCAGTGACTAACTGCAAACAACTGCATAAAGTTGAGTAATAATGAATTTTAAAAATAGTCTCGATAGGAAATCAAGTAAATGTGATTAACTTACTCGTCGGATCTCCAAACTCCTTTCTCGAAATATGCGCATGGAAAAATAAACTCCTTTAATTCGTGAAACTTTTTTTCGTTAATTCCTGGACATGTCGTAACACAGTCAAAATATTGGAGACTAATTTCTAATTGTGGAATTGATGAAAAGCTTAGGCGGAGAAAGCTGGTATTCAATGGTGGGCATTTTCTCTGGAACACCTTGTACTCAATTTCCTTTGTTTGGAGATTAATGAGTGCAGTTTTCCTGATTACAGGATCCAAGTTGATGAGAACAGTTTCATAACATATGATGACTGGATGCTGTTGTTCATTCACTAGTTTCACAGATCGCCAAGAATGCCCCGGCAGATTCAATTGATCCAAATTCAACAGTTCATTTTCTCCAGTGGCATTGTTTGTATTCTTCTGCTTTAGTACTATCAATCCCCCAGGTACCGAGAAGACTACTGGCATGCTCACTTGATTTTCAATGTTCTTCTGTGGTTGATTTGATTCACCTAGAAAAAAATTTGAAAAATTTTTTTATTTTTTAGCAACTTGTCAAATCCACCATTGATTAATTGCTTACGTGTAAAACGAAGTGTCGGAATGGAACCAGTTTTCAATCGGCGATTTTTTTTCTTATTAGAATTCTTGATGCAAGTCTCTTCGAAGTGGAGTTGACAAACTAGTGACTTTGGATTGAGAGGTTTTCTTTTAATGGGAATAACCTTTGCCCATTCTTCAAATAAAGCTTGATCCTTAGGTACGCCGAAAAGTGAAATTAGATTATCATTACATCTAGAATCACTTTGACAATAAGCAACACAACAGGAAGGCATTTCAATAACTGACATGCAATTATTTCGAAAACAATAATAAAGCAGACCATAAAGGTGTTTTTTTTAAACCTAGCGGCAGCTAGCGGTAGGAGCTGGGAACTAGGAAGTAGGACATCTCCGCTAAAATGCAAAAAGCAAAACCAGCTTGTTTTTATATCCATTAATTTTAAAAGGGATTTTTTTATATTTTTAGTGACCATAAAATAAGATTGATTTAAAATCACAAGTTTTTGAAGAAGAATTTAAAAGAGTAAAGCCAAGAATTTAAACAGTTTTCTATGCGTTTTCTGCTATTTGTGTTTAGGGAGCAAACGACTCCTGTCATTATTGGCTGAACTGGACAGACATCTATAAGCCAATGTGCTTTTTCCGAATTCCGTTTAACCATTGAAGCATGGACGTTCGAAACGAAAAGATGAGATCTCACGTTAGTGCTGTGAACTCAACTCAATTTTGTTACGGTAATTTATACTACTTAAATGATTTTGTTTGAAACGTGTCTGCTGTCTGCTCTAGTGTCTTGATGCTTTATTATACGCTATACTGAAAATATCCTGTTGACTTTTTTGTCTACTGAACACTCACCGAGACTTTTGTTCGCGTGTCCGTACATCGTGAAATGGCCCTAAATTCCTTTATTCTATTTTATTAATAGATGGACTAAATTCTTGAAGTGATAAGCAAGCTGCACTTTGTCAGTCTTGTCTTCTATCCCTATAGTTTTGGATTTTTACTGTGGTAATATTTTAAACCTAAATGATAAAATTGTTTGCTGGTGTCATGATGCTTTATTATACGCTATACTGAAAAAATCCTGTTGACTTCTTTGTCTACTGAACACTTGCAAACTCACATGGATATTTCATTATGTCAAGAGATGGTCTTTTAAATCTTTGTTCTTTTATTTTTAGATGGAATTCATTCTTGAATAAAAGCTTAACTTGCTGATAATACTCGGTGAGATTCTAGTTCAAACTTTGCAAACCAGGTAAAAAATATAGCATTTGAATTGAGTAATTTCTGCTTGTGATGAACAATTTATATGGCAGATCATGATGTTGACTACCAAATTACGAGCTTTTTAATACTGATTCTTACATTGGAAAACTATCCAACTGTTTTGTTAATTTGAGATTAAAGAATTTTTTTTCAATTTCAGATATTCAACTTCCATGGAATGGTTGTACCTATTGACTTGTATGCTGACTTGATAGTGGTATGATTAACTTAAGGTAAATTGTGTAGCAATGTTAGTGGAGGATTGTAAATATATGATGAACCTCAATTTGGCAGATAAAAATGTTGACGACCAAATTACGAGCTTTTTAATACTGATTCGATATACATGCTAATATTTCTATTTTCAAGAAATTTTACTTACAAATTTCAATTAATCTGTAGATTGCTGAGGTTGGAGACCGAAAGAATTTTTCAACGTCAATGTATCAGCCTATAGCGTTGCTAAGATATACAATTTTATGTAGAATACTGCAAATAAAATCGTAATAGTTGAACTTGATGATGTATTAGTTTTTGCCCTACTGATGTTAATGGGTCTTACTGATGTTGAAGGGTTAGAATTTGATCTCAAAGGTGGTGTAGTTGGTTTGCGCACGATTCATTAAAATTTAGGGTGCAATAACAACGCAAAAGAACTGATTCCTTTAGGGATAGGTTATTTCTTGTCTAGATTATGATGTTGGAATTTGATTTTTAGTTCAAGACTTTTGTCCATACCTTTCGCCTAGATTTACTAGCTAGTTTTAAATACCATACGTTCACCTAAACCAGTAGGTCACAGGAATATTGACCTGTTCAATGCGTAATGTCCGTTCAAATTATGCTAGGGTAATGAATCAATGTATGGTAATTCTTAACAAACTGTATATTGACTATTGATATATATTTGAATTAGCACTCATAAGGTAGCAGATCAATAAACAGATAATCATTTGAAGTATACAACGATAAATCAAATAGATCTGACAATAATGATGAGTATTATCGTCAATTCATTATACTCATTCAAATATACAGTCATCTCAATTTAAATACGATTTTACTGCTAAATATGGTACTATGCGTGGATATTTTTTCAAATTGAATAACATGACGAAAGACTAGAAGTCTGCTCAGGCCACTGGCCGCTGAATAATTCTTCATTCAATTATTATCATCCTCTAATGAAAAGTATTTTGGCATTAAACCTGACTAGTAAATACGGCGATTACTTGTCCATCAAAAGTATTTTCAACAATGACAATTTGAACAGCACTGATAAGTTTGAGCGGTTTGAGCTTATTGTTGGCGACGTGAAACGTATCTTGTTTTGGACGCCATTTTTCGGTGTCAAAGATTACGAGTTTGGCATGGGTCGAGATGCGTTCATCAACAAGGCCAAATGTCCCGTCTCTAACTGTGAAACGACCACCGATCGAAATTTGGTCAACCAAAGTGACGCCATCATATTTCATCCCATCGACGTCGATGTCAAAGATTTGCCGGCGCACAGAATGGCACATCAGAATTACATTTTCTTCTACCTAGAAGCTCTCGCCAGTCACAGAAATTTCCCCGTCTTCCAAAATGCCGTTACCAATTGCGGATTCTTCAACTGGACGATGACGTACCGTCGAGACTCGGATATTTACAATTCCTTTTACGGAGCCATTACACGGCGTAATCCATCGGATGTTGAAGCGCCGATCAATAAATGACCTCCGACACTATCGCCGGAAGAGATACCGCCAGATCCTTCATCCTTTTGGAAATTTAGTGGATTGAATCATTCCCGGCAACATCCGGAAACAACCAGGCCCATCACCACACCTCCGCGCACGACAATCCCAACCTTCCCAACATGTCCCAGATTCACTTGTACTTACCCGCAAACAACCAAATCTCCACGTGTACAATCGAATTAAGCAAATGACCACAAATTAAAACATAATTTCTATTGAAATCCCACAGGACAGATAACGAGATAAAACTTAACAGGTTGATTTTCCCATAGAAAAGCCGGACAAATCTGAATGGCATATGAATTATTAGCTTATGATATGGGGCAGTTTGATTATTACTTTAGCAGTTTGTTATACTATTAGAAATGCAAGTCCTAACTCCTAAGATAACAAATAATAAAATTCGTTGACGCAGGGACAATTCTGATTGTACTTCTAAAAATGTCCCGTCAACAATAGCGCCAAACTTAAATTCATTTAGCATTTAAAATCTAGGAATGTATTGAAAGTTTTTTGTTTTTTAAATTAGACTAGCTATATGTCACTTTCTTTCTTCCACCTTTGTGGGGCAGTGCGCAAAGACGATCCATGTGTCACTACTCTTTTTCCGGCCAATAGATTGATCCATTTATCGTCACCCACTTACTTTAGCCTTTTCCCAAGACATCTATCCAGCTTTAAAAAACGAAACGAAATAACAAATTACCAAAAGAGACATGACGCACTTTAAACTAAATAATAAACAGCGACGAGGAACGCTTCAATGCTGGTACCAATAACGGCGAGCGTAAAAACACGGGCACTCAGAAGAAACAGAAGTGTGGGGAATTGGGGATTTTGACCAAAAAATGAGAGGTAAGACGTTCGGTAATCCTGATCCGTGACAAAGCCGACCGTGTCTGGCCAACATTTTACCCTTGGATGTCCATCAGATACGATTGAGGCTACTTCACCTACTGCACTTTCAGGAGAGACTCACATTTTACACCAAGCTTAACTACACACTAACGGGTTGTTATAAGGTAAGGGAAAGCTAATAAGTAGAAGATCAAAATACGATGCTCGTTAAGTAAATTTCGTCGACGGCCTACTCAGATAAAGAAAAGTCAAACTAGATTTGACATCAAACGAAAATGGCCAATTTCATGGGAAAAATTACAGGTCCTAATAACTAGCGGCTGAAATCAGATTCTGATTACTTCTAAACTTCTGACGGCGCGGCGTTTTGGAAAGATAATGATGATGGCGGTAGTGCGGTACATGTCATTTGCATCGTCCAAATTGCTTGGAACTTTATTCTCAGTTTGGAAATGCAATAACGATAAAATCTCACGCCAAGTGACACCTCCGGGCAAACGACTCTCTGCCTCAGAATTGATGAATTACATTCATGATAAACAATAATGACAAAGAAAAATATTCACCAAAAATAGTCTCACGACACATTAACAGCAAATTTGCTGCAGATTTTGCAGTCCTCGAGATCGTCAGCAAACAGCATTGGGTTTTCTCGCAAGTCGCTAACAATTAGTGTTCTAACTGTAATAGATTCTCACTTTATCTGTCTGTGCAAATGAATATGTAAAAAGAAAAAAGAAATAAATATTTAAAACAATATTAAAGAATGAATACCTCTTTTACACACTGTACTGCAGTCAAGAACTCATCTATAAACCTTTTGTAACATCATTTACGCCGAGTCTGGAATATTTATGTTGTGATTAATAAGTCTGTTGCAGACACCAAACCCAGTCCAGTTGAAAAGATTTCTTTCATGATCCTTTTGAAGTGAGGAGCAGGAAATTCCAAGGTATGCCTGTAAATTTTAAACATTGAAGTAAATTGATGAGAGCAAAATACTCATCATTATTGTCTTCAGTTTTTTCACACTTTAACCTTGATTTTATCATGACAAGCTGAGCAGTTTGAGCAAATGTTAAGAGATTTGAGATAACTGATTTCATCTTCTCGTCCTTGCTCTACAACGTTTATCCAGACCTGATGGAAAATTAAACATGTAAGTGATATAACTTAAGAGAGAAAAAGTGTTGGCATAAACCTTTCAGAATCCAAGCAGGCAAGCAGGACTGCAGGACTGGAAATTTTTCGCGCTAAACTGCCCAAATACAAATGCAGTATGCAGACGAATTCTATAGGAATAGGTTGAATTAATGACAGCTAGGTGGGAGCACTTAAATCCAATCCGAGTTAAAAGTATTTTAAAATAAGCACAAAATTAAAAACAACGAATTCTGAAATTATTGCAAAAATAATTATTTTTGGGGTTGTACACAATTAAAATGTTGATTAATATTTTAAATTGAAAAACAGTTGAATCTCTCAACACTAGTAGGCAGCGCTGTACTGCACCCTACCCTTATATTATAAACTGGCCAATCACATGCAGCAGAAGTCGTACCACTCGTACGTTTGAAAAAAACGGAAAACTTTTGAGAAAACGTTGATGTGTTCTCGCTTCTAATATATTAGAAGCGAGAACACATCAACTATACACAAACAACACTCAAACAATCACACTATAGTGTGATTGTTTGAGTCAAGTCATCGAATAGCACGCTCTATAAACTTTGTTCAACGATTTTGTGTTTCACTATAATGGGTAAATATACATTCATCTCAATTTAAATACGATTTTACTGCTAAATATGGTACTATGCGTGGATATTTTTTCAAATTGAATAACATGACGAAAGACTAGAAGTCTGCTCAGGCCATGCCATAACCTAACATTCTTTTGAAATTGAATTGTTGTGTGGCCAAAGCCAAAATCTATTTTTCTACACAGTAAAAAATTTTACCTCCACTTAGGCCACACTTGTTAAGTGGACCAATGAAAGT
This sequence comes from Daphnia galeata, assembly GCA_030770115.1. Taxonomy (NCBI): domain Eukaryota; kingdom Metazoa; phylum Arthropoda; class Branchiopoda; order Diplostraca; family Daphniidae; genus Daphnia; species Daphnia galeata. Next base: position 14,330,355 of record CM061123.1, read on the forward strand.
GTGTGTTTCGTGTGGATTTTGAAGAATTTGTACCACACGTAAAAAAGTGGGGTATACCCCTAATTCGTGTGCTTCTGATAAGTGTAGGGTAGTTCTTTGTAAAACTCGCGCGCTAGACCTTAGACATGTCTAGACAGATTTTTGACATGTCTAGACAGATTAGGTGTGCATAAAAGTGCGCAACCCTAGGCCGGAAACGGCCAAGGTTAGAGAAAATAGGGCAAATAATCCCGGAGGGCATAAAAAAAGTGTGGGTATGACAGTGAAATTAAGATTTTATAGGAAATGAGGGATTATAAATTGTTCTTCTGGGTTTGCAATGCTAGAAACATGATTTTCATGAAAAATAAGCATTGCAAACTCAGAACCATTGATCTTTGTAAAAGACACCTCATTTGTAATCATAGGTTAACAACAAAAAAAAAATTCTGTCGTAAAATTTTTCTAAGTCCCGATTGCAAAAGTTTGTTAATAACATACTATTTGCTAAATATCTCATCAGTAATTGGCACATCGGTAGAAGATCCGACTGGTGTGCGGGAGACCCGAGTTCTATACCGGCAACGGGCATTGTTTTTCTTCACCGTTTGAAGAGACTACCCTCACTTTTTTCATATCCACTTACCCATACCCACACTATTTTGCACACTTATCAGTGTGGGTTTTTTTGGGCACACTTATACACACTTAGGCCCTTAGTGGAGGGGCACACCTACATTTTAGTGTGCCCCAAAGTGTACTATCCCCTTTTTAGTGAGTACCCACACTAATAAGTGGGGACTTCCCTTTCCCCACTTATAAGTGTGGTTAAGTGTGGAAAAATTTTTTACTGTGTAAGATGCATTCCCATTCTTGTAGTGTATCGTAGGCTTTGCATAGTCTTGTATTAGTCTATGCTGACTTCAGTTGAACGATAAGGGAAAAAAAGATGAACTCTTGGTTTCATTAGTGTTCCTCTTACGGTGTGAGATAATTTAACAAAAATCTGTAGGCTAATTGCCAAAAGCATTTTTCTCTATCTCCACCTCTTTTCATTGTTTGTGTTTATCATCAGGGAACAGCTAGATGTTATGCGTTTACATATTTGTGATTTTTTTGAATGTTTATAGAATTATGTTACTAATAGTGTTTTTGCATTGTTTTTTGTTTAGTTCAACGTTCCAATTAACCCGGACTTCGCTGTGCCACACTTGGGTGATTGCTGAATTTTATCATCTAGAATTTGTCTCAAGTTTTAGACAAAATTCTTCGCAATAGAAGCAGGTAAGAGTGGCGCGAGACAATAAAAGTACGATCCCGGGACTCATGTGGCATTTCAGCTTTGGCCATGGGGGGTTAGACACGTCGTCGCTAAGTCAACGCCCGAGTATTGGTATTCGTCTTCTTTTTAACAAGTCACGTCGTGAATAAATCGGTAGCGCCATAGACTTTCTTCGATTTTCTGAAGCACAAGGGGGGGGGGGAGTAGAAGGGGGAGCAGGAAGTATTGATGGCGGCACATGCTACACACAGAGAAAAGGGAGAAAAAGTAAAGTTAGATTCCGAATTGAATTTCCTAATAGAAGCCGTTTGTGTATGTAGGATGTTGAATCGAAAACCAATGGCTCTTATCGATTTAAAGCTTTAACATTGCTGGCAGTTTGAATTTAACTATTTAAAACGTGTTGTCTGCGTTGGGGAATTGAGTGGGGTGTAAGATGGAGATTCAATTCGTTTTGGCAAGAAAGGGATCGAAATATGACGGGGCTAACATCATTCGTAAACGGATGTATGGTTTAAGAGTTAACATTGATCAATTTCCACCATGTACCTACATTGCCCAATCCAAACTAGCGTGTTTTGTAGTTGTTCCATCGTTTTATGGACCGTAATGTCGTGCACTTTGTTGTCTTTCCCTTTCCTTTTTTTTTTCTTTTTTTTATCGTTGTAGAGCGTAGTGTCCATTATATTAAGACAATTTGTCTCTATCTCGACCTCTTTTCATTCTTTGTAATACCTTCAAGGAACAGCTAGAGCGTGTGATAGACGGTCCCCTGCGAATAGTCGACGTATTATTCAGGCGGAAGATTTATTTTTCAGCAAGAGTTCCTTTTTCTAGAGCGTAATTTTGCAAAAAAAAAAGCTTCTGAATCGGTTTTTGATCCTTCTGTGAGTCTGTCCCATCACCCGACAGAAAGGTGATGCAGTGTCAGCATGCATTTTTTTTTAAATCATTTGTTTCTACCTTGGCCACGCCTACCATTACGTTTGATTACTTTCATTTGATTCCTTATCTATTGGTTGACGCTTCCAAAGTTATTAACGTCGTCGTCTCTTTCTTTTTACCTCTTTGAATAAGAACAAGGGAAGACCGTTCGTGACAGACAAGCTGAGTTGAGGTTGTCGTCGAGAGTAGAAACTTGAGGAAAGAAACTTGTTCGTCTTTTAAGATGTTCGCGTTTGGAAGAAAAACGGATGAAGCCAGAGCTGAATTGGAAACATTGAGAAAACGTGTGGAAGAAGGGCTCTCAAATAAACTTCCCCAAGAGGTTCCGGTTCCTGCTCCGCCTACTAAATTAACTCGTGGAATTAATGCCTCGTGGCATAATAAGCGGAAATCCACTTATTATTCTGATCCAAAGATTAGCGAAGAAGAGTTTGAACGTCGAAAGAACTTACCGGATGGAATACAACATCATATAGTGACGACGAGGACAAAGCCGAACAAAGAAGTACCGACTATAAAAACTACTCCTTTGTTCGTCGACTTAGACGATGAATTGCCTTCACCATCTCCGGAAAAAAAATCTATTCCCGATCTCAAAGACAGTACATCGGATTTTGTTGAAAGTGAACTTGATGCTCAGCTCTCTGCGGCTTCGATGCCAGCTGTTGCTCCCAATCTTGATGCTCTCCGTGTTGCCGAAGCGCTGCTGGTTCCGCCTCCTGGAACAGAAGCCACCACCACCAGTCAAGTGCCTTGCTCTTCTCTCTCGTCTGTTTTGACTCACTCCAACCAACTGGCACTCCAACCATCACCATCAAAGGAGTCCAGCACAGCGTCTACGAGTACCGTTCAGTCTTTTACCACTCCATTGGACCAGTCACGCGAGCAAGCTGGAACGTCGAACCATTCTAATGAATCTGCCGAAAGAAGAAATGCGTTACAGCGTTTAATGGATTTTCTAAGTGAAGAGCAGAGAGTGAAGGAACGTATTGCTTTGATCGACCGTACCATGGAAGATTTGCACTCAGAGCGTAAAGCTCTCACGGATAAGGTCCTTTCTCTAAAGCAAAAACAATATGATGTTTTGCTATCAACGATGCCTGATCATCCCTTTGCAAGTGTTAATGCACTCAGACAGACTATTACAACTACTGAGGTATAATTAATCTGTGTTATGAGGAAAGTTAATTTTTAAAATTAAAAGATGTGTTTGTTTCTAAATGGTTTTATTCAGACTCCTCCTGCAACGGAAAGTGCACAGCCAATGGAAGAATCCTCACCCGTCCATCCGATTCCTCATGCGGCTTCTACTGGATTGGAGGAAAATGGAGTCCATGGGGGAATGGAGGTGGTTCCCTCCAATCCTCTTGTGACTGTTTCATGTGGAACCAAACGAAGAATGATACCAAGCAGCGAAACAAAGTCAAAGAAGATAAAACGCACAACAACTAGTTCTACATCGAATGAATCTAAAAACGCAGCTTCTCCTTCTGTATCATCACTAACTGAAGAGTCTCAAGATCAGACAAAAGAGATTTCCACAGGTAAAGCTCAAACTGTTTATGAGCCTACTGTCCCGCAACCTAAAGTAGCCGAATTGAAAGTCGCAGAACGATTGGTGCACCCCAAAGTTGTGAAGTCTAAAGCCGCCGACCCTAAAATTGTGCAGACGAAAAAGTCAACGGCTGCGAATGACACAAAATCAACTCAAAAGCCAACGGACGCCAATTCACGCTCGCTGGAAAATTGTCGCACTTCCTCACGACGAGAGGAATCGAGCACTCAAAAAGCATCTCCGAAACTTTCTAAAGTCAATGCTCAACCTTTTGAAGCAGCTAGTAAATTGCCGGCTCCAGCAACCGATCCTAACCCAGCGAAAGACACTGCTGCTGCTACAGCGTCAACGTCAACAGCTGCCTGCGAAATTGTTTCTACTCATCCAGTTCTGTTGCCACCGCATCCCACGGCTGTGAAATGCGTCGACATACACGGTCCCTGTGCTTTCACGGCTTCTGAAGACGGGACTGTGCACATCTATGACCTGGATAAGAATTTGCTTGTTAAGAAGATATCAGCCCACACGGATGCTGTTACCTGGTTGTACGGGATTTCATTGAAAATGTCGAGTGAGGTCTTGAGCACCATCAAATCTACAACTGAGTATCTAAGTCATCTGACACTCGTCACTGGGAGTGAAGACAAACATATCCGGCAGTTTGCATTGGATAGTGGTTCATCGATTCATGAGAGATTTTGCAATTATACTCCGACTTGTGAATCAGGAACCAGAACTCGCCGAAATCTTGTCGGCACGAAAGAAGGAGTCATATTATCTTATGATACCAAAGCAAAAAGTATTATGCGGATCAATAAGTTTCGAGTAAGTTACATTTTTAAACACAAATTAACCATTCCAGAAGCTAAAACGCTTTTTTTTGCAGGTGAATGGTGAGGTGATTTGTATGAAGATTGTCTCAATTCGGAGAAAAGGAGCCATTATCATTGCGGTTAGGCAAATGGAACCCGTTGTATTCGACTTGCAAACGGGAAATACTCTCTTCAAGTTGGCCTCGAACATTCCGAACACTTCGTTTTACTGCATTTCGAGTTCCTCAAGATATGTGTTTTGCTGCGACGCTAACAAGAACATGTTTAAATTCGATACCCATAGTGATAATATCTACCAAACTGAAACGCGTAAGCATGTTAAAAATTAATTTTCCGATAAACTAATTGAATTTCTAAATATTTTTAGTTCCTTCTGCCGCTGTGAGTTCGTTTTATGACGGGAAACGATTTCTGGTCCTGGGCTGTATGGATGGTGTTATCCGCGTGATGGACATAAGGCACAAGCAACCTTATCCTATGTTCACTTTACCCGGGCAGGGCTTAAAAACACTCGCCTGTATGGAAGTAGTCGGTGACACTGTAATATTTCGATTACATTTTTAACCATTTTCAAAGAGATTATTTAAGTTGTACAAATTTTATTTCAGATTGTTGGTGGATCACTCAACGGAGAAGTTTTCTATTGTCGGCTTCCCAATTTAGAGGCTTTGAGGAAAGCATCTCACTATTAGACTAATTTGGATTTTTTGCTCTAAGTCAAAACTTATCTTTTTTTAAAGAAACTGCGATGGTTCAGTGTCTTAATTCTGTTTTTTGTTAAACTTCTGATGAAAAAAATCAGAAATTTGTATGTCAAAATTGAAAGTTCAAAAATATACTGGCGTGCAGCGTGCTGTTGCTATGCTTTGAAAGTCAGAACACCGCTTTACCCTGCTTTACCCACTGTTTAGTCACTGTTTAGTATCTAGTATGGCTTGGCTGAGCAGATAAAGTTTTGTGTATTAACTGTAGGTAGTTTCGAAGTTTTTCATAATATCGGAAAGTAGACGGTGAAATTGAACAATTCGAGAAAATAGAAGAAGATAAGAAAGTTGAGATGAAGGAGAAAGGGATGAACGATGAAATCCAGTTTAAAACAATCATTAGAAAAAACATTTTAGGTAAAAAGTCGTCAACTTTGTAAAATTATGGTTAAAGTGGGTGTGGAGTCGGGCGGTCGTTTCATTCAAGTCTCAACTTAGTGAGGAGGACTAAATAAATTTGACAAAGTGAAAAGACAAGTTTAAACGTAATAATTTTCTTTTTAATCAACACAAATTGCTATACCAATAATCGTTAGGACTTAGAATTTGGAAACGTTACAAAATTTTTCTGACGTTTTGGAAATGAAGGATTGGAAACGTTACAAATTGATTCTTAACAAATTTGAAATTTAGCTAATTAGGTAATTTTGCCAATTTTTGGCTTATTCTTCCATGTCTGTAATAAAAAGTTGATATCTGGTTAAAATAACTGTAAAAACAATTTAAATTCTGAATAATCCACAATTGTGAATTATGTTGAAAACAAATAAATCCATCAAAGGGAATCTCAAAAAACAAATGGTTATTATTTTTACTTGGCATTGGAGGTTTTAAACAGCGGCTTGAAATGCGCCGTTCACCAAAAATTAAAAGTTTGGGTTGCCAAAATATTTATTCCGAAAAATTTTTTCTTCTCTTCTTGCAATTTTTAATCACATTCAATAAACAAATATATTTCATATCCCCAATGGTAGATTGGATAGCGAACAATCTTTCCATTGAGATGGGGTTGATGTTGGACTCGGGTTCAAATCCCGATGTAATCCTGTATCTATGATTGAGAGATGATCAGGAATAAGCCTGGCAATAGTAAGTCGCGAATAATATTACGATCTTATGAGAGTGACGCATTGTGGTAGCACTTGCCAGTGAGTGGATGTCCTTAAGTCTCTAGAAATGGGATCGAATAGTTTTGTAGTGTGCTATTTCTTTTTAATATGCGTTTAAAATCTAATCTAATTTAAAATTTTTTGTCTCAAAATTTGTAACACAGATTCTTAAATTCCTTTTTTTTTTTGGGAATATTCGATTTAATTTTTGATTACATCTAAAAGAAATAAATTTTTTCTTTTCATTTTTGTGTGTTTTTTCGTTCGAAAATTCTAATCGATACAAACGCTAGAAGCCTGTTAACGATCCGGTGACAATTCTAATTTTTGCATTTATTGGTTGTTATATTCTCGAGTAATTCAATTGAGAAGCGTAATGTGAATCCTTTTATTTAGAATAATGGCTAGATTATTTCATTTTGGCGCTGGACACCGTATAAGCGTAGCGGTGTGTGGAAGGTTTTTTTTTTTTGTGTGTAAACTCACGACCAAAATTTGTCTAAAGTGTTAAATTTATTTGTCTATAAATGTGTTAAATTTCCAATGACAAAAAACACAGAAATACTGATTTAAAAATTCAAAAATACATTGGCCGATTGGCGTTATGCTCAGAATTCTTACTGTTCCCGCTTTTTTTAGTTACTGTTTAGTATGCCACTTGGTTTAACAGAACAGACGACGTTTTGTGCACTGTGCAGTAGTTGCAGAGCAGTCAGTAGCTTTCGTTTCGACAGTTTAGTTTGGGTCGCGAATTTGAATTGTTTATTCAGTGTGAATTGATTGGCTATTTTATCGTCACAATCATGCCTGATAGCTGATAGAAAGATAATTAATATTATATTTATTACGAATGCTGTCAACAACTTTTTAGTTTCGTTTCAGGAGACGGGTAGGACTTTGACCGGGGGAAGCGTAAAAAATTTATTCATATCATGTTTGAAACGATTTTGGTTCATGACTTTCTTGTATTAATCCACAGATCCTCCACTTCCGAAAGCTGATGATGACACCTCGAGCCGGATTTGGATCAGGCTCATCAGGTTCTTCAAGTAATTTGGGAACGGAATCTGTTCGAGGAGAGAACAGTGTTCTTAAAAAATCACATGGGAAAAGTGACCAGAAAAGGGCCAAAAAAAGGTGAATCGCTTCTCTTTAATTATGCAGTATCGATTGTTATTGTCTTATAAAAGATTTTTAGTGAATATTTAAAAGAGAAAAAATAAGAACTATTGCTGAAAGAGACACTGTCATTACTGTAATTATCCTTTAAAATTTTTATTCTCAGATTTGTGAGAAACTACATCGATGTCACTCGCAATATTTGCACGGTCACTCGACTGCCAATTATTGGTCAGTAAAGATAATATTATAATGAATTTGTCTTTCACAGAAGTTCGAGACGAGTTCCTGACTTCCCTGGTTCGAGCCCATTCATTCGATTCGAGTTATGTGTAAGTTCTAAGTGTTTCGTTTAGTTCTCAGTTAACTGTAATTGTAATTATCTTTTGTTTAATGATAGCATATTTATGGTCTTCAGCAAGACAGATGTTTAAAATTATTTGAATCATTTTGAATTTGTCAATTATGTTTCCAGACTTTCCAACAAGATCTTGTTCTAAATATTATTGCCTCGGTGCTAAAATTCTGTCTTGCTGCACATTATTTCCATTTTGACTCAACAGAGTAGCGAAAAATCAGAAACAGAATGGCAAAATTTTACACTGGAGTTAATGAGATAGTCTTAGATAGATTCTTACTTCATTCTGACCGTCAGACTAGCAGTTGAGCTATTGTTTTAAGAAAATATTAAGTTATGGCTAGTTAATCGTTGTGCGTCTTAAATGGATGCGGGACAGGGAGTGTACTGAGCACCGTTTAGTTTTAAGTGAGACCCAAAGTAAGAAATTATCGAAATGAAACGTGGCGAGAGTCTGTAGATTGAACTTGCTTGATAAATCGTCACATTCAACTGCTAGAAATCACTGATGGTGCAACTCCCCTTGTTTGTTTGTATTTGAATGTCATAGTTTAAAAAAGTGGCTTGCGACCAACTGTTTATTGTTGTGGAGATGGTATTAAAGCTCATTGAGTATTGAATTGAAATCACTTAATGAAAATGTAACAGTTGCTTGCCAGACCTTCACCTGGATGACTTTAAAACATTTCATCTGCATGATTCGCATTCTGATTATATTTTTAAAAAAAACGGACCCAAAAGTGCAATAAATTCCACCTCACCGCTGGGTGATGTGCAGGTACCGAAGCTTCCTAGTGGACCGTTGTAATTGGGATTCATTGTTCAAATGGGAATCAACTTGGCAAGAATAACCAAAGGCCTCCCTCCAGTCCACGTATTTGCGGGAATGTATCTGTTGTTAAAGGGGCCGGTGTTGACTAGACCGGACTAGACTAGTACCTACACCTCTAAAACGGCCTTCTATTTTCTACGACTGTATTCTCTTCTACCACTGCTTGATCTATTTGATTTGATTTATTTTTATTCATTCACCATCAGGCCTTTAGATAGTTGAGTATTACTCACCTCTGTTGAAAAAAGTTGTTAAATGTGTTTTTGTTCGATTGCAACCTGTTGAATGGCGTTCTTCCTTCGTAATATTTTTATGCTATTAAATTATGTCACACTTGATAATGGTTTTCTTTTTTCTGTTACCTGGGAGACGAACGGAGACGAGGTTTAGGCTTGTTGTAGAGAGCATTCCACCTATCGGGAGTGAATCGGTATGGTCTAGCAAAGTATTCATCTGATTGCTGTCTGACTGACTGAATTGAACAATTCTATTTCAATAATCTTTTTCCATTGGTCGCAGGATATTTACTGGATGACCGAAGGAGCGATTTCCCATCACTCTAGCGCACGCCAACCGATGGATCGTCTAAATTTACGTAAGTGTTTATTCTTATCTTTACTGTTCGATACCTTTCGCTGTTGTGGTCCAATGGTTTCAACAGTACAATCAATAAATTTCTTTCATCGTGTGTTAGTTTATGGGAAATTCCCGGGTTTACTTGGATTTATTTATCATAGATAAGGGAAAGAAGTTATTTCCGGTTCGAGGTGCTGTGAATTTCACTATCCAGTTGTGTCTTTGAATTAAAATCAATTTTTTTTTGTTTGTGTCTGGATGTTGTCTGTAAATGATGTGGCACATTTCTGAATTCAGAAATAATTGAGGCAATTTAAATTGTTTCCTTTTGTTTAAGCGCAAAATTGATTTTTAGGATTTCGTTCGATTTCGTTCAACGATTCTGCCCAAGATTGACCCGTTTTTGTTGCCTGCCGATGGCCGACAAATTTTGACTTGATATTCATAATTCAAATCTTTAATCTTCATGTTGGTGATCCGAGTCTCGTCTCCAAGTGGCGAATGCGGGCACACTATAAGAACAGGCAAACTGTCGATGACATCCTGAGCGGCATCGCGACAGAGTATCCCATAATTTCCTCTAGACTCTAAAACAACACGATATTTTTGTTTTTTATAGTTTTTTATATTTTACCGCAGCACACGGTTTTACCAATTGCTAATTGCTAATTTCCATTATTTTATTACGCTAATTTACGTAGAAACCGGTAGAAACTAAATTCTGAGAGCCGGAACTTTTTCGTTTTACCAGTAGAGTGAGTAGACATAATATAAGACATGTGGGCATAATTCGGAAAATCGTGTACAAAACTACAAACATGGACATCAGCATCATTATCTACTATTAACAGAACCTATTGTTACATAAAACTGAATATATTTAATTTTTTCAAGAAAATGTATTCAGCCGTTTGCTACAGAATTTGCCTATTTACCAGATGTCGACCAGATACCAGTGATGTTTTATGAAATATTGCTGCGCTGTTTGGCCAGTTTTCGTCTTCGTTTAAATTTCGTTTTTTTATGACCGCGAAATCGATTGTAATATTTCGTCGTTATGTTTTTAAGTTTTTTTACTCGCAAATCATTTTGAAGGTTATTCTGTAGTCACTATCTGCCAGTGTTTTCATCAATAGAATCATCAGATTTTCAAATTCATTTTTAAAGAGTTGGTTTAGTGAAAACGACCAATTGTATCAACGTGTTTTTAAGTCACGACCTTAACGTGATATATGCGGAGATTTCGACCATAGCCACGAAAATCGACCTCTACAGCATGATGTTGCCGGATGTTGCGATCGTGATTTATTTTCGCCTAACGTAAAATCACAATCTAAGCGTCTACAGCTAATAAGCGTTTATTATAGCTACATTCGCGAGTTACTACTCCTCTCAAGTCGTTGACCAATAACGTTTGCCATCATCATGTTTACAAGATGTTTTCGATTGAACCACACCTTAACACAATATACCTGGTCATTTTTGTTAGTTTGGTATTATTTTATTGTTTCTATTATTAAGACGAGTATTGTAGATGGACATCGTCAGTTAATGGAATCGGCGGCATCATTGATGATCAGTGCTAATGAAAAACAGGATCGAAATGTTATGTTATGTTGTGAAACAAGAAGATACCAGCACGCAAACTATGCCCAAACTATACTATACTACTACCAGTACCACTACAAGAACAACAACAGAAGATTCCACATCTTTATTGCTTAAATCAACTTTCAGTACGTCAGCTGATGGCAGAGGTCCATGCACATCAAAACGTCATCGCCGGCTATTCCATTTACGGCAAAAAAATTTCCGAGCCAAATTTTTACAATTTGTCCTTGAAAATGTTTGAAGTCACTCTGAGGACAATCCCTATCCACTATCCAGGTGCGTTTTTATATTAAAAGACGTGCAAATGAATAAATTCGATTATTACACATTCAAATCATTTGAAAAGGGTGGGTGGTGAGGATTTACCACGAGCTCAGAAGTGACGACGTGGAAAATTGGAAAGTTCTCAACAAAGGTTCTCGATTCGGGAACAAACAGCAGCCGTGATCACATTCATCTTTACAACGCGTCTGAAATCATCAGGAACCGGAAGTTGCTGGGAGATCTTTTCGAAATGACTTGGCGTTGGGTATATATGCAATATAACTCGCAATATAACTGGTCCTTATTATATTATACACGCTCAAATGGCAATGCTGATAATTTGCCATTATTCAATTGTAGTTGCCTTTGTTAGAAGATATGGTGGACACACTCCTTTCCAGGGATTCAGATTCAGACAGTCCAGTATTCCCGCGTGACTATAGTTTGTATGACTATTCATTATACTGGCCGCTAGATGGCGCCAAAAATAGCCGTGTTGAGGTGTAGGGTTGAGGTGAACTGGGTGGCACTAAAATTTGCCATACAAATGAGATTATATTGAAATTGCTGCGAGAATAACCTGTTCTCTGTGCATTTAGTCCGTAGTATACATACAATACATTTGGAAGCATACGGTAGAATGTTTTCTGTTTTTGGACATCCATTCGATTGTTGCCGCCGTTGTTGCTTTGCAACGATTTTCCCGTGGGATCAACAAGTTCCGGACTATTTAAATATTTACTCAGTTTTTCCGCCTAATAGCGAAAGGCATGGGAAGTGACAACAGCACCGCAGTCTCAGTTTAAAAAAAAAAAATCTGAATTTTATGTTGTCCAGAGACAGAAAACAAGATCATTTGCGAGAGCGTATCCTCCCTTCGCATAAAAGTGAGAGGATTGTGGGCAACAATTTTCTTTTGGTTGCTGGCCTCTAATTTTCATGATATAGTATTTTACGAAATTTTACTAACCGCACTGTAAAAATGTCTGACTTGATGTTTATCAAACAGCTGTGCTCATGTTCAGCTGCTGTTGGGTCATTCAAAGCACGCGAGAAAAAACATTTGAAGGTTAACTGTTCAAAATTCTGATGTATTTTTTATAATCCAATAACAACGTTTTAAAAAAGAACCTGTCAGCGCATCGTCATTTTAAGTAAAAACAAGAGATATTGGTGGTAACAACAAACCGCAACAAACAGGTTTAATTGATCATCTCAGCGGACCACCACGGTGCAATATCAGAAATTTTCACTCCAGCGGAAGTAACTCAAGTAGAATTCGTCGTCAGTCATCAATTTCTTATTGAGATAATTCGCCAAATTCTGTGCGGATTTTCTAAATCTATGACGTTAATGTAGGATCCGGCCGGAAGATATGATGAATAATCGGACCCACCTTAAACCACCGGCACCGTAATATCAAACGCCAGAGGTCGAAGCGCTTTTAAATTGACGTTCACGCCAAAATGAACCCGATTCAAGGTTTTTACTGGTCTGCTGTGTTCAGAGTTTTTCAAACTACATGTAACAACGATGCGGCTGCGGCTGCTTGTTTATTTTCAATAATGGCCCTTAGCGTGAAATCCTCTCATTTCTTAAATGTTAATCAATTAATAAACGATTTCAATCTGAGGGACACAATTTAGTGTATTTTCCGTTATGATTTACCCGTACCAACAAGAGATTTGGAAGGGGATAACGAACACGTTTGGTTGATGCTCTCACCGGACCACCATGCGCCAATGTCATCGTAAGTTTTCGTTTCTGAGTCTCTCAGCATTTGACACAATTGACACCACGAATCTTTTGGTGCGAGATCGACGAAATATTTCCGTCTCCAGCGGAAGTAAGTCAAGTAGAGCTCGTCGTCAGTCATCAATTTCTTGAGATAATTCGCAAGACTTTCAGGACTGTCGAAATCCATGGCGTTGATGTAGGATCCAGCGGGAAAGTACAATGAATAATCGGATCCGCCGTAAACCACCGGCACCATGTCAAAGGCCAGAGGTCGGTAGCATTTCTCCGTGACGTAATCGGGACACAGGGAATTTTCAAAACAAAAATAGAAACGATAATATTGACTGAGCATCGGGTTGCAAACGGGTCGATAGGGACATTTCTTTGATTCTTCCGTCGCGCATCCGCCGTAAATGTCCACCGGAATAAAAGACGATATATTGCGGACCAGAAATTCACGCCGTGATCCCCCAACGCCGTCGGAATGACAATTAGAAACGAACCAAGCGGCCGTCCTATTTTTAAGCGTCAAATTTATTGGGAAGTGATCCGTGGGATCGTCAACATTTTGAATATTTGACTTGAACGCCAAGGGAAAGTCGAGACAGGACGTTAACGAGTTGATGCACTTCACACGACCGTGGGTTTCAAGATAAACGACGTCCGAGTCACGTCGATAAGTCATCGTTCTGTTAAAATAACTTTTCAATAAAGGCCATCGCAATGCGGGCAGGTATGTGTGAACAGGAGATTCGACTTCGAAGAAGATGAAATGTTGATTAGGACGCCTCCATGCCGGTGGAGGCATGTCGCTTACATTGATGGTACGAAAGTGGAAAATGATGGCGTCGCTTTGGTTCAACAAATTTCGATCTGTTGTCGCCATGCAGCCGGGATCGCAGGTGCCGAAAGGTTTCCCACCGAGTCCTACATTCCCGAAATCAGGGAAATGATAGTATTGCGTCCAATACAGGATGATGCATTTTCTGTCATCCTGTGATGCTGTTGGACATGCTAACGAAGGAGATAATTTCTCGTACACGGAAGATACCTGTGGGTATATTATACCGTTTTACAATAGACTATATATTAATAAAAATCAATAAACTATAAGCGGGAGCATGTTATACCTGATGCTGAAGAAATTCTAAGTTATAAGTTAACAATTGTTGATCGAAGGAAGCGCTTAGTTGATAACAGACAATCAGGAGTGCCCCGACAAAACCTGTCGCAAGCCAACGCAACTTTACAGTTGGACAACTGCTGATACATCGTCTAAAGTCAAGATGCGGCTTTAAAGTCTTGACTAGCAATGTATTTCATTTCGAACAGCAACTAAAGAGGAGGTCATCTTTTCTTTTTTGCTTCACTTCAGTGACTAACTGCAAACAACTGCATAAAAAGTGGTGAGAGTAATAATGAATTTTAAATAGTCACGATAGGAAATCAAGTAAATATGATTAAACTTACTCGTCGGATCTCCAAACTCCTTTCTCGAAATATGCACACGGAAAAATAAACTCCTTTAATTCGTGAAACTTTTCTTCGTTAATTCCTGGACATGTCCTGACACAGTCAAAATATTTGAGACTAATTTCTAATTGTGGAATTGATGAAAAGCTTAGGCGGAGAAAGCTGGTATTCAATGGTGGGCATTTTCTCTGGAACACCTTGTACTCAATTTCCTTTGTTTGGAGATTAATGAGTGCAGTTTTCCTGATTACAGGATCCAAGTTGATGAGAATGGTTTCATAACATATGATGACTGGATGCTGTTGTTCATTCACTAGTTTCACAGATCGCCAAGAATGCCCCGGCAGATTCAATTGATCCAAATTCAACAGTTCATTTTCCCCAGTGGCATTGTTTGTATTCTTCTGCTTTAGTACTATCAATCCCCCAGGTACCGAGAAGACTACTGGCATGCTCACTTGATTTTCAATGTTCTTCTGTGGTTGATTTGATTCACCTAGAAAAAAATTTGAAAAATTTTTTTATTTTTTAGCAACTTGTCAAATCCACCATTGATTAATTGCTTACGTGTAAAACGAAGTGTCGGAATGGAACCAGTTTTCAATCGGCGATTTTTTTTCTTATTAGAATTCTTGATGCAAGTCTCTTCGAAGTGGAGTTGACAAACTAGTGACTTTGGATTGAGAGGTTTTCTTTTAATGGGAATAACCTTTGCCCATTCTTCAAATAAAGCTTGATCCTTAGGAACGCCGAAAAGTGAAATTAGATTATCATTACATCAGAATCACTTTGACAATAAGCAACACAACAGGAAGGCATTTCAATAACTGACATGCAATTATTTCGAAAACAATAATAAAGCAGACCATAAAGGTGTTTTTTTTAAACCTAGCGGCAGCTAGCGGTAGGAACTGTGAACTAGGAAGTAGGAAGTAGGACATCTCCGCTAAAATGCAAAAAGCAAAACCAGCTTGTTTTTATATCCATTAATTTTAAAAGGGATTTTTTTATATTTTTAGTGACCATAAAATAAGATTGATTTAAAATCACAAGTTTTTGAAGAAGAATTTAAAAGAGTAAAGCCAAGAATTTAAACAGTTTTCTATGCGTTTTCTGCTATTTGTGTTTAGGGAGCAAACGACTCCTGTCATTATTGGCTGAACTGGACAGACATCTATAAGCCAATGTGCTTTTTCCGAATTCCGTTTAACCATTGAAGCATGGACGTTCGAAACGAAAAGATGAGATCTCACGTTACTGCTGTGAACTCAACTCAATTTTGTTACGGTAATTTATACTATTTAAATGATTTTGTTTGAAACGTGTCTGCTCTAGTGTCTTGATGCTTTATTATACGCTATACTGAAAATATCCTGTTGACTTTTTTGTCTACTGAACACTCACCGAGACTTTTGTTCGCGTGTCCGTACATCGTGAAATGAAATGGCCCTAAATTCCTTTATTCTATTTTATTAATAGATGGACTAAATTCTTGAAGAAATTAGCAAGCTGCATTAGATCATTCCATCTCTACTTACATTGGTATGGACTTAATTCAACTTCACTGTTTGTTGGTAATATCTTATACTTAATTGAATTGGTCTGCCAGTGTCATGATGCTTTATTATACGCTATACTGAAAAAATCCTGTTGACTTCTTTGTCTACTGAACACTTGCAGACTCACATGGATGTTTCATTTTGTTAAAAGATGGTCTTTTAAATCTTTATTTTTTTATTTTTAGATGGGATTCATACTTGAATACAAGCTTAACTTGCTGATAATACAAAGTGAGATTCTAGGCCAAAATTTTGCAAACCAGGTAAATAAAATATAACATTTGAATTTAGTAATTTCTGCTTGTGATGTATAATTAAAATGGCAGATCATGATGTTGACTACCAAATTACGAGCTTTTTAATACTGATTCTTACATTGGAAAACTATCAAACTGTTTTGTTTATTTGAGACTAAATAATTTTTTGTCAATTTCAGATATTCAACTTGCATTGGTTGTACCTAATGACTTGTATGCTGACTTGATAGTGGTATCATGAACTCAAGGTCAATTGTGTAGCAATGTTAGTGTAGGATTGTAGATATATGATGAACCACAATTTGGCAGATAAAAATGTTGACTACCAAATTACGAGCTTTTTAATACTGATTTTTTACGTTAAATGTAGTTACTTGAATCTTGATACCTGATTTAATTATGTGTTAACTTTAATAGGTGACTTTAATCGAGTATTGAGTTGAGGTTTTTAGCGGAGGAGGATTGGAACATCAGGTGATTCCTTTTAACTGAATAATTTTAATTTTAGTTTAGTGATGAACCATAGTTCGGCAGATAACGATGTTGACTACTAAATTACGAGCTTTTTAATACTGATTCGATATATAAGATAATATTTACATTTTTAAGGAATTTTACTTACAAATTTCAATTGATCTGTAGATCGCTGGGGTTGGAGACCGAAAGAATTTTTCTACGTCAATGTATCAGCCAATAGCATTGCTAAGATATACAATGTTATGTAGAATACTGCGAATAAAATCGTTATAGTTGAACTTGATGATGCATTAATTTTGGCTTGATGGCTTAACACAAGTTGATACTTACCTATTGCTCTTTTCCAAATGGGTCTTACTGATGTCGAAGGGTGAGAATTAGATCTCAAAAGTTTTTTGCTTGCGCACGATTCATTAGAATTTAGGGTACAATTACAACGGAAAAGAACTGATTCCTTTAGGGAGAGGTTATTTTTTGTCTAGATTATGATGTTGGAATTTGATTTTTAGTACGAGACTTTAGTCCATACCTTTCGCCTATATTTACTAGCTAGAACTTAAATACCATACGTCCACCTAAACCAGTAGGTTACAGGAGTATTGACCGGTTAAATGCGTAACGTCGGTTCAAATTTTGTAAGGCTAATGAAATAATGGTTGGTAATTCTTAGCAAACTGTATATTGACTATTGATATATATTTGAATTAGCACTCAGAAGGTAGCAGATCAATAAACAGATAATCATCTGAAGTATACAACGATAAATCAAATAGATCTTTCCCTATTAAATTCCGTCCTGTTACACAATTAGCTGACTGTTAAGAAAATTTTATTCGCCCGATTATCAATAGCTTTAGTATTTCAAAGTTCAAGCCTTAACTGTTTATCAAGGTGAACAAGTGGTTTTTAGATTCCATGTACTTTTTGCATCTAATATTTGCCTTGCGATGGTTTGTTGGCGTGTATCGCTCACTGAAGTTGTGACGGTCAACATCGATAAATCAGTATCTTTATTACTTGAAATGATGTGTTCGATCTGTTCTTCTATCTTCAATTTACCTGCGATCGCTTTAATTAGGACTTGTGTGTAACTCTGACAGTCACTCAATTCAACCTTGGCTTTCCTTTTATCAATTTCACACATAATACCGTTCGTGGCCCTTTCACTCATCACAGCTGATTCGGCTTTACATTTGGCCACATCCTCGTCTTTTTTAGCGGTGCTCGCTTCGCAGACTTTCTTTGTATTTTCGCAGGCTGTAATTTTTCCATTGAGTTCAATATCCGTATTTTTGCAATCTGCTTCCTTCTTTAGTAAATTGCTACGGCACGCACTATCGTCCGTCTTGCATGCCGTTAGTTGAATCTGAATAGAAGTTAATGCCATTCGCTCCTGCTCGAGTGAAAGTTGTAAGCTACTGATTGACGTACTACAGTTAGACTGAATTGAGTTGATTATTTGCTGCTTCTCATTTTCCAGATTGCTTTTTTCAGTTTCCAATTGTTTCTTTTCATTGATAGCAACAGCCTCCCGTTTTTTGCAATCTTCGTCTTTTGCACTGCATGCTAATTTGTCGTCGTTGCACTTTTGCAAGTCTGTGTTGCGTTGACTGACGTCTCGGTTGCAGTTGGTCATGTCTGTCTGACACGTTTTGAGCTTGTCTTCTGTTGATTTGAAATCTGTTAACTTGTTTTGTAAATTGCTGCCGCACAAAGTCTTGTCCGTGTTGCATGCCGTTAACTGAATCTGAACAGAAGTCAATGCAATTCGCTCCTGCTCTAGTGAAAGCTGTAAACTGCTGACTGTCGTACTGCAGTTGGACTGGATTTTATTGCATTCATTACTAATCTGCTGTTTGTCATTTTGCAGGTTAACAATTTGACTTTGCAGATTAGTTCGATCGGATTCCCATTGTTTCTTTTCATTGAGTAGTGCCGTTTCTCCCTTTTTGCAATCGTCGTTCTTTGTACCGCATTCGGATTTGTCAGCGTTGCATTTTCTAAGCGTTTCTTCTATTAATTTGAAATCGGTGTCTTTCTGACTTAATTTCGATTTATTGCTCTCCCTGTCCTGTTTGCATTGATCCAATTCGGATTTCATAGCATCGGCTTGAGTTATCCGGTTGTTTAAATTATCTATTTGGGTTTTTTGATTGGCCTTTTCAGTTTCACAATTGATCTTTGCGTTATGTTCCATCTGAAATAGGAGTTTTTCCGATTCAAAAATGGATGCGTCGACGGAATTTTTTAATTTTTCTTTCAGATTTGCATTCTCAGCGTTCAGTTTTCGAATGGATTCATCGGAAGTATTTTTCTCTAAATTGAGTCGATTGTTTTCCACGTCCTTTGCGGCAATGATTTCTTTGAGTCGTTTGATTTCTGCAATGTCTTCTTTAATTATGTCTTCATCTTTCAATAAACTTGAGTTAAGATTGCGGATCAATGCTTCGTTTTCTAACCTGAGTCTATTGTTCTCTGCCAATTGCGCTTCCATCTGTTTTTCGTGGGCGAAAATTTTGGCCCTCTCTTGTTCCCAGGCGGCAGTTAAATCCTTGACATCATCGACGCATTCTGCTAAATTTCTATATTTACCAGAAGTTCGACTAGCGACAGCAGAAGGACAGGGCGGGCAGGTTGTTCCGGTTGCTGCAACGGTGCTGGGTTTATTAGTCACTTCCCTCAAGTTGGGCTAAAAACAATTCATTCAAATCGAATGGGGTTTATACAACCTACGAGTGTGCAAATTTAATAGGATCTGATTTACCTTTAAGAACATTTTCTGAATGACCAACTGTTCGACATTTAAACTATCCCCGTCTGGATCCACCTATGAGTGAATTAAAAAACCAAAAATTACGAATTATTGTCAAGTCGTAGAAAAAATACTATTATTTTTTAAAAAATCACCTTGGTTGAAACAAATTGGGCCACCCCAAGTTCAGTCGGTTCGCATTTCCCCATCAGCGCTTTTATTTTCTATGCCATTAAAAGACAAAATAACAAAATATTGTAATCTCATTTTTTTTTAAAAGACGCTGGATTTCATTATTATTATATAACTTACTTCATTCAGTTTGTCCTCAACCTGTTTTCCTAGTTTTGAAGTTCCATCCTAATAAACCAATCATTTCATCATGTCAAAGAAAATTTTTTCAATGTCCGCAAACTTTAATTTTGGCACTTACATTAAATGGCGTTTTGGGGACTTTTTGCAGAAATTCTGAAAGGGATACAGTCAAATATTCCACGCACTTTTTGCGTGCCTGATTCATTGTAAAAGTTTGATTGTTGAACGTTTTCATAGAGTCTTCCGACAGAGTGCCTAACATTTCAGTGTTCAAAGATTCGACGTGATGAGAAACAGCCAAAAATGCCAAACAGCCGAAAACGACCGGACACATCAATTTCGTTTTTTTCATCTTTTGTTGTCAGATATCTGTAAATAAAATAAATAAATAACAGGGCAATGTTTTTCATTTCCCTTTGAATTCAATTTTTAACCGACCGAACATAAACAATTTTTCCCAAAAATGATAAAGACCTAATCAATTTAAATTTGGAAAAAATTTCAAAAGACTTGTTGGGAATGTTGCATCAAGTTAAAGCATATGACGTTAGAAAAATAAATGCAATACAAGTCAATAATAAATGAGGCTATTAAAAAAAAAAACACAATTATACTTATTTTGAAAGTGGTTTGAACAAAATTCTCTTGTTGATTTCCTCTTCTATGCGAAAGTAGTCGTTGACTAAAGCAGATTACAGTTTAGATGCGTTATTTAGCGAAAATTTGTTCAATCAATAAACGTGCTTATTTTTTAAAAAGATCATATAAATATTGATTCGATACTTTGAATGACGCAGATAAATCCGGTTTAATATAGCACACCAGGCAAAATAATGCGTGAACGTGCCAGCCTATTGCCAAAGGAGTTTAATTGCAAATCTAAATGTTAACGATGACTCGTACAGGAATTTCATTTTAATTAAAAGAAACCTAAAAGAAATAAAAGGGAGTGCGTTAGCCGGGAGTCGAACCCGGGTCTATTGCTTGGAAGGCAACAATGCTAACCGTTATACCACTAACGCTGATACTATTTAATCAACAGTTAATGTAGTGTAGCCACAAGGTCATTTCTTGCATTGAAGCTATTCCAGGTATATTATATGGAATACATTTTTGCTGATGATTGTTACTGATTGGCATTTATTTTACGAAATATAATCTGTTGACTTTAGTATATAATATTACTCCAATAGAACGTCGTAGAATGCGAATACAAGAAAGAAATCGAAACATTTCTGATTTTCGCTGTGGAATCAATTTACGATTTCTAAATTGTCATGTCTTATGTATTGGGCTAATTGGTGTGTTCTATTAACATCTTTTTTACATATGAGTCAGTTGAGTCACCATGTTTTTTTATTAATATCGATTTTACAAATCTTTTAACATTCCAGTTCACCAGTGTTTGCTCATCAATCTTCTAGATATAAAATGTAGCTCATCCAACTAGGTATTAGAGCGTCACATATATGAATTTGTTATATATTTCAAAATCATTTGATGGATAGGTGCGAATAAAAGTTTAGAACGTATAACGAGGTCAATCCATCTTTTTATGGCTGCCCTTTAGACGTTTTCCTTGTTTTTGAAATAATAAGGTGAGGTGGACCCAACGACATAGGAAGTTGGTTGCGTAACACAATAACAAAGTGGCGACGAATATCAATAACATGACGTCAAAGAGACAGCGCTGGTAAAGGGAAAGTTTACGCGACGCTATACGCAAATGAGGTGCACCTCGATGACGGATGACGTATTCGATCCAGTAAATGGCCCGCTCTAATGGACTTTCTTTTTGGTCGTGGACAATGGCCGACACTTTCTTCGCTCTCTCGGCGTAACTATAAATATTTGTCGTTAAGATTCTTTGAACTTGTTAAAAATTGTATGCTGTTGGACTAAATAAATATTTTACCTGGAATTGGAGAGAATTGTTTGAATGGCGTTCAAAAGAATTTCTTCATTTAAATCGCCCCAGTCGAGTCGTATGCCGTACCCGTCGTCTTGAGCTTTCTGGGCGTTGACGGGCTGATCGGAGTAAACTGGTAAAACGATCAGCGGAACGCCGTGATAGACGGCCTCTTGGTTACTGAATATCCCACCGTGGGTGATGAATAAACGAATTTTAGGATGACCCAGTAAATCTTGTTGTGGCATCCATGGAAGTAATTTAACGTTGGATGGAATGCTGCTGGAATCATTTTTGTGTTCCATTTCATTTTCCCATTTCCAGAGAATCTTTTGAGGTAATTGAGTAAAAGTAGATAAAAATAGACGGCGGATATTGTCTGAAACATCGGCACCTCTCAGAATGGAACCGAAACTGACGATAATAAATCCAGCGTCACCGGAGCTATCGACAAACGATTCCAATTCTTCCGGCAGTGGTTTAGATGGACCGCAATGTAAACCACCCGCTTCTATAATTGCCGGTGAGGCTGGAAATTTGTAATTGGTGCTGAAATGCGTGTTGGTAATGACGAGGCCCATGTATTCGTCTTGTATTTTCAAAACGGATTTTTCATTGTTTAATTTGAGCATCTCGGATGCGAGTCGATCCACTTCCGGCATGACGAACCATTGATGGAAATAGGAAATGGTCATACCGGCTAAGGTGTTGTAAGTTCTCTGCAGGAGATTCATTTCATCGCCGTGATTCGTTCCGGTTGGATGTGGTAAATGATCGAATGCCAACGATAAACCAAGAGCGTCCAG
This sequence comes from Daphnia galeata, assembly GCA_030770115.1. NCBI lineage: Eukaryota > Metazoa > Arthropoda > Branchiopoda > Diplostraca > Daphniidae > Daphnia > Daphnia galeata. Next base: position 14,352,867 of record CM061123.1, read on the forward strand.
CAGCCACGGCGACGCGGCCAGTCCGTTCATGTAGACGAAAGGAACTTGGAATTTGCCAACTAATGGCAGGACACATTCGTTGAAAACGCCTTCGATGATGATGAGATCGTATCGCTCGCTCGAGTTCATCAACTGATGGAAGACGGGCTCGTTGTAGATGGCCGTGCAATAGCTGACCATCCGACGTGGAATGCCCAGCAAGAGACGAAACGGACTGCCGTGATCTTTGATCGAAATCGTTTTGTGATGATTGTTGATAGTGGCCAGCGACGATGAGTAGATGACACGCAAATTATTGGCTGTTTGATTACTGAAAATACTTTTGTCCGGTGGGATTCCATTCCAATAAGTGACGTAATGTCCCCGCTCGGCCAATTCTCTCACCACCGGTCGGAAGAAATTGCTGTGACTTGGCGAAGTGACGGGTGACAAGACGAGGATATTGTGAGCAGCCGAGATGATCGATATACTGGACAACAATGAAAAGCAAAAAAATGTTTTCATCATTTTTTCAAATGAGCAGGTTCTAGAATCAAAGTTGAGGAGCGACTGATGTGCGAACAACTAACGAAGCAATCCTTTTAAAGACTTTCAAATGTATATAGCCTGCGTACATATGATAAGAAAAACGATGTAAATATTGGATAACAAACACAGCGTATGTGATGTGATGGGAAAGGCTATAGTGCCATCTCAAGAAAGTTTCTCGTTGTCACGTTATCACGTGATATTTAATCAACCAATCAACGATGAGCCACCATAGGTCCATAGGGTAAACTGCGCGTTTCTGACCGTTATTATAGGGCCTACATTTTATATGTAAATACTTTTTTTGTATAGGCGTCACTGCGCTTTTTTCTTAACATATCGTGACAATTTCTAAATTGCATATAGGGTTCCAGGCTATTTTTCTATATTAAAAAAGAAAATACTATAGTTATAAAATTTTATGCTCGTCCTATAGACTTCTATAGTGCGACCTGCCTGGTTGGAACCGTTAGTCCGTTATACAGATATATTAAATACTTTCTTCATTCTGATTATTTTATGAGAATAATATTTGCCGTCCAAAAATAGAGTATATAGGCCTCAAACTAGGTCATTTATTTATTTCCGTAGTTAAGTTGAATTCAGCAGAATATATTTTTGAAAATTTTTTGAAATGGAAAAATATTTAAGATTTGAATTTGATGGTATTTTCAAAATTGTTTGTTAAAAAGTTAACCACAGTTAACTGTAATAATTGAAGACTATGAATCACCTCGCTATTATATTATCTCTGACGTGCAGATTGTAATATACTGCAGTACGTTTATTCCTTGATGTCATCTTCGTCGAAATCAATTAGGAATATTTATATCGTGTCACTCAAGTCATACAAGGGTATATACCGCATAATATATTTGCAAGCGATTTATTACTATCTATAACAAGGTGTATCCACGCAATAAATATATTCAAGGCATCTTATTTCCGTAATAAAAAACGCAAAACATAATTTTGTGCGAATGTCATGAGTTATATAACAGTTGCGCGTTTTATATTTTTGTTTATAAACTTCGCGCAAAGTGCGCAATTGTGCGGAAATAAATGATGATGGAGAGATTATTCATCTTATTAATGGACAGACAATAATATTATTAACCTTTTTTTTTGTCTTGTATTTATTCGATTGATACATTCTTTTCATTATTGAAGGCCAGCCATTTTAGCGCGGAATTGTTTATCAGTGCCGTGCAGGTAGTCAAGGGGTCCCCAGGCCCAAACGGCGAAACATTCGGTGGACATTTGATGATGGAAATCGTGACGGACGGGCGAAGGGAAAGAAAACAATCGGTAGCCGCTGTGGTCGTTGAGACCCCTGAGAATGCTCCAACTGAACCACAACCACTGGGTAAAGAAATGGGAATTGGTAAACGACAAACCCACGGTGACGGGTAAAAAGTTGCCAATCAGTTGGTCGAGCGGATGGTTGTACATGGACGTCAAGGCGATTGGTGCCGTCCATTCGTGGTGCCATTTATGGGTCCACTTGTACAACCGCCGGTGATGAAACATTCTGCGGTTTATTATAAAATATCCAATTTCTTATATATTAGATTAAATTGCACAGTTTCATTTTTAAAAGCTTGGTCATTATTTATTACCTGTGCGTGTAATAAACACCAATTTCTTGGATCGGAACTAAAATGAAGAAATCGATCACCAGTCGGTGGAATGTCGGCAGCTCTCGAACTGGCGGTGAATTTGACTTGTACTCGAGAAAAAAATGGCCAAAAATGGACAGAGGAATCATCACGAAAAACTGATTCAACAAATTAACTCGAAATAGCTGCATGAATGAATAAATAAATAAATAATGAAATAGTGTTAATTAATTATTTGCGTTTGATCTGGCGTCGATAAATTTTGATTCAAATTACCGAATGGAGACGTTTCCGGTTGACGATTATATTCGACTGAACTTTGCGACGAAACATCCACTTCGGCCAGGCGTTGAGTTCCATCAACAAATAAGCCAATCCGAAAGTCCAATAAAGGAAAAGTGTCCAAGCGTTCATGACTTAAAAGTTTAACATCCAGGTGAAATAAAAATGAATTTACGTTAAACGAATTTAAAGATACCGTAGACGTAGAGATGAAAACTGTTATCGCCAATTCGATCGAGTACATTATCCCAGATCATTTGCATCCGTATTCCGATCCAAATCCACAACTGAATCGCATAATTCCTGTTTTTAATCACACCCCAAATGGACGTCAGAATACATTGGGTACTTTCAAAGTTTTGAGATAACACAAAAAATATGAAGTTACGTAATAAATTACCAAATTTGCATGTGTAGCAGAGAAAGTAGAGCGATGGAAATAGCGAAGAGGTAGAAAGACTTGATCCATTTGTCTATGACGGACTTATTCTTAATACTGGGCTGATGTGATAGATTAGAATCACTTTTCATGTTGTGATTTGTTTAAGCACAACAAAATTATGTGAACTTATAATCTGCTGCCTGCTCGTGTTTGTGTTTGTTCCGCGATCCCGGCCTGCCCAAGTTAAACTGAGGAGGGAAAGTTGATGTTGTTATTATATTTTTTGGGATGTCACTTATTGACATGGATATGTCTATTCGTCATGCCAATAAAAGAGAAACATATCAAAATGTCCAGCCATTTATAAGGATAAAAATAAAAAATTCAACCCAGCAAATTTCTCTCGCTTATAGCCATGATCTCTTATTTCCCCCCCGGAGGAATTATATCGATTTAATATATATTTATTATAGCCCTACAGGCCTAAAAGGCTAAAACTGGGTCATTTATATTCATTTCCGTGTCGAGTTCAATTATTACATCCTTATTCATACACGCCGTTATATTTTATGAGAACTCGATCTGGATTTTTTTTTAAATATTTGAGAATAGATAAAATATTAAATTCTTATTTTGGGACTTGTTCCATTTATACCTGGCTGAAAAAAAAATATAAATGTTTCTGAAACGAACAGGTGTTAATATAAAATTATCAAGAAATTTACTTAACAATAATCTGAAATTTAATCTACTGCCTGATGTTGTGAGTTTAAAATTTGGTATCCCTGAATAAATATTGTACAAAATACTTTGAATTGACTGTAAATAAATTTATTTTAATAAAATACGGAATAATGTCATAAAATTTCATGCTAATTGAATTGGTGTATTTAAGAAAAATCATCAATTAAAAAAGCAACATAGAGCCGCAAAATGTCAACACACTAGACAACGTGAATCAGTTATTTCGTTGCAATTCCCTTCAAATGAGAACTATGGAAAATGCAGATGGCCTGCATTCCTCCTTTCTGAGGTGTCCTGAATAATTGCTGATCGATATGGGAGAATCCAGCTTTATTGGCTTTGATGATCTCGTCACTTTTCCGGTTCAAACGGCAGCCAAAGACCAGGTCGTAAAATGTGTACGACGCCAAATGTTGGATAAACAAGACCCAAAAGTATTCCTTTTCGCGAATGTGCTCCCAGTAATAATATTTGCCACCCTGCAATAAATTCATTTTTATATTATTATTGTCATCGTCTCTATAAATTTATAATAATAAGTACTACCGGGACCAAAATGCGGTGAATTTCTTTCAAGGCTCCTTCTATACTGCGGACGGAACAGAGGACCATAGTGGAAACGACTATGTCGACGCTGTTGTCCGGAACGTCTTTCATGTTTTCGGCGAATCCAACGACGAAACGTTTCATTTTGATGTGCGGATGATCGGCCTGTTTTTTGAAAAATTGGTCCTCGAAAAATGGATTGACTTCGACGACAGTCAGTTCGCTATTTGGCGGATAAAATTCGAAATTGTAGCCGGGACCGGGTCCGATTTCGAGGATCCTCAGTCCTCTCTTCTTCCTCAATTCAGGATCGGCTGATTTGTCATTCTCCATGGAAATTAAATGTTTCCTTTTCACTTCTCGACAAGTGACGTGATAACTTGCCAGCATGAAATTATAAACACTGGCGAAAAACCTGCAAAGTTAATCAAATTAAATTTTTTAAATAATTTCGGAAATGAACATGATGTATTAACTTACAGCGGTTGGATATACGTTCCTCCATATTTCATCAGAATTAATAGAAGAACAGACCCGATGAAAATATGAAGAATCCACGGTCGTAGCGCAAAATAAAGAAAATCAAACATTTTGGCAATAATTTAAATAAGTATTGAAATGAATTATCTATGAAAGAATTTGAGTCGTCGTTCCTCCAGAGAGAACGTCAAAGTTGAACTGAACGGGGAAATGAGTTTCAGTGTCCATCTTATATTTATGGCCTTATGTCACATTGATGCGCATATTAGTCTCCAGGGTATTTTCCTACATTTGTCGTCGAGAGTCGTGACAATAAAAGAGAAACAATCGTGTCGGACTATGTTGACGGACAAAATTTCTCTCGCTTGACTGATGACACAGATTAAAATTGCCTTCAAGGTGTAGTGGGATAGGTCTACCTGTTATTTAAACGCCATTTTTTTTTAATATTTCCTGTGTTCAACACGTTTACACGTAATAGTTGTCGACAGATGTCAATTACCAAATTCAGAGAAAATTTTCCAAAATAATAATGAAATTAACGAGTTCTGGATTTTGAATGTGCACAACATGTTTTGCTTTATCCAGCAGATTAAACTATTGACTATAATTAGATCAAATCAGTTTAAATTATAGTCAAATGCCGATCAAAATATTTGTCTGTATATTTTTTTGTCTTAACATCTTTTTTGATATTGTTAATACGACAAACAATGCCACAGTGCTGGTAGCAGGTTGCATTTAGTTATTACATCACTGGGAAAAAAAGTACAAATTTAGCCGCAGAATTTTTCAAGTGTCATCAGAATATACAGAGCCATCTGTTGTACTCGGGAATAATTCCGTTTAAAAAAATAAAGAAAATAATTCCTAATAATATTTTTTAAATATACCAATATCCATTAACCGTTAAACCCACACTAAAAAACTAAATTTATTTCAATTTTTAATCTACACTTAAGGAGAATTATTATCTTAATTGTTGTTAAAACTGTTGTTAAAAAAAGAAGACTGTAAAAATAATTTCAAAATATTGGAAGAATTATATAGGCTGATAAACACAAAATTCGGTTTCCTAAAATATTTTAGGTTTCAAGAAATTTATCATTTAATAATTAATAACTAGCATACATCGAAATCATTATTAATATAGCTATTAATTAGCAAATGATGCTGAGTAAATAATAGGAAATTCAGTACTGGAATTTTAAAAGAATATTAAAATAGAATTTGAGCAATTTATGCGGTGAATGTGGAAAACGATGGAATTCCAAACAATTATACTATTATTTCGTGGCGATTCCTTTGACGTGTGAGCTGTGAAATATGCAAATAGCGTGAAGTCCGCGTTTTTGAGGTGTTCGAAATCTTTTGCGCTCGATGTGCGAAAATCCCATGTCGTTCTTTAAAATGATCTCATCACTTCTCCGGTTCAGTTTACAACCAGCAAAGACGAATTGGTAGGCGCACAAAGGATGGGAAGCGATGTGTTGAATCCATCGCACTAATCTGTATTCATGTTCAATGATGTGCTCCCAGAAATAATATTTCCCACCCTGTAAATGAAATAATTTTATAAATAATAATCACAGTATATTAATTTCCATAAATAAATATTTTAATTACCGGGACTAATACTCGATGAATTTCTTTCAGGGCTCCCTCTACACTGCCAACAGAACAGAGGACCATAGTGGAGACGACAATGTCGACGCTGTTGTCCAGGACTTTCTTCATATCCTCGGCGAAACCGACGACGAAACGTTCCAATTTGATGTGCGGATGATCGACCTGTTTCTTGAAAAATTGATCCTCGAAAAACGGATTGACTTCGACGACAGTCAGTTCGCTATTGGGCGGATAAAATTCGAAATTGTAACCGGGACCGGGTCCGATTTCGAGGATCCTCAATCCTCCCTTTTTCCTCAATTCAGGATCGGCTGATTTGTGATCCTTCATCGAATCGAAATGTTGTTGTTTCAATTCCCGGCAAGTGACGTGATAAGTTCCGAGCAATGTATTATAAACTTTGAAAAAGAACCTATTGCATAATAATTTTTTTAAATTTCTTTTACCCATTAATATATAGGCTATAAATACAGCGGGATAGCAAATAAATTGAAATAAAATCACTTACAATTGTCGAAGGTAATTGCTCAAAAATACAATGCTGCATCCCAGGATAAGAAGAGGAGTCCACGATGGTGTGACTGAATTGAAAATCGATGGGAAATAATCGAACATTTTCTCAGGACAATATTTGGTTGACGTATATTTAGAGATGAATGACAAAATGTAAGACTGGACATGCCGTCTTTTATACTCGCAGCAGCAGCGAGCAGCCTACCCGGATCTAATAACAGAAATCGTACGATCGTACATCCATCACGATTATTGCAAAAAAAAAAAACGAAAATAAATGAAAGAACATTGAACTATGCACAATTTCCCTTGGAAGGTAATAAAAACAATAAAAAAAATTCTTTTGATGACAATAAACGAAAGTAAACCCGTGTGTATTTTTATTTTTTGAAAATAGCGAAATGTCACCGGCTGGTACAAATATAAAATGTATTTGGCCAAATATAATATAATCGTGAAAAAAGAAAAAACAGCGAAAATCGTTTCGCATCATGACTTTGACGCATCGCTGCAAAAATAAGAGACACATTTTTATTGTGGTCTGGTGTTATTATTCTTGATATAATATCCATTGTATATTGGGTTCAATAAAATTTTGCAGCCGCAAAAACACATTCGCCGAATTTATAAAGAGAAAGTGACGAAAAATGCTGGCGTTTTGCAATTTAGTTTACTGCAGTTTACAATTTATATAACAATAGCATCAATGTTGAATTTCTTACATGATCGGGAAATAAAAAACCCAAAAAGGGGAAAACCCCTTGTTTCACATGAAGGCGACGTATTTTTTCCCAGATGAAAAAAAAACCCTGAAATATTTTATTATTTCAGACATTGTTAAACGTTTGAAAATATTTCCCTTTCTTTGCCCTTGAATCCAAAAAGTCATATACATATAGTCTAAATAAGATAACATTATTTTTATTTGGTAGGGACATACAAATTGAATCTTATTTTTTATTTTAGTTATTTACATAATCAAACAAATAGGATGCAACAACTATTTCGAAACATTCTGGGAAAATCTTCCGTGTTTTGGAATCATTTGTATACCATTTCGTGTTTGTCAATTTGTTAAGCAATCAGCACAGTCCTGAGTAAAACCCATTAGCATTTGGGATGATGCCACAGCACATGAAACCGGATGACCTAACCATAAGGAAAGTTTAAAAGAGGGAGATGCACTATGGACCGTATTCATTCGACGTAATTCAATTGCCAAGACGATGCGCTTCGATTTGCTCTGTGCCATTTTATTGTGTTTCTTCGCTTATCAATGCCAGGCTTACCAGAACCATCATTATAACCATCAGACTCAGAGTAAGAAATTGCATTTTTTAAATTTTATTTCTCTAAATTTTAGGCGATTTTAATAATAATAATAATAATTTCGTTTTAAAATGAAATAAGGAAAATTCAATCTCAAGAGAGAATTCGCCAGGTGTGGCGCTAATAATTATCCGTTTCCCGGACCGGTTGCTCAGTTGATTGACGTCCGACAAGACTCAGAAACTCGTCAAAGAGGAGAGACGTTGATCTCGAAATTCGATCGAACTTATTTTTCTCAAAACGAGCAGCCGTACGGTGTGACAGGCGTGCCCATCGTCTCTGATGTCTACAAGAACAAGATCGTCCTGCAACGCATATTCAAACAGCGCGGGAAAGTTTGGGTCAAATTGGAATTGATTCTTCCTATCGTTTACATCGTAGCCGGTCCGACCTCCATCTCGACGGTGATTCTAGAAGCCAACACGCAATTTCCAATCGAATTAATACGACGCGCTTTTCTTATTAGCTTGAAAGAATGCATCTATGTTAGACTCAGTCGCAATTATTAAAATGGTTTAATATTAATTTTGGGTGATTTTATATTATGATTAATTATTATTAGCTCATCAATGTATTTATCTTGAAATTTTTATTTTGTTTCTATTATTAACTTGGAAAAAATAAACATTACACACAAAACATTATAGTTGTCTTTCATGAGATTTCTTTCTCACGACTGTTTCATCCGCAAATGAAGGAAATGACGATGGGATCGGATTGATCACTGATGGCTACCCTCCGATTGGTCGTCACATCCGGAGATGGCCGGAACGACCAAGGACGTTGCGTAAATACTCCTGAGCTTGGTGATGGAAAGGTACATCATATAGCGGTTGCGAATCATCTCAATAAACTAAGCGACAATGAAAACTATTACTCATCAACCTCTCCATCACGTCTGATATAAACAAATTGAAATTATCCATGAGCCCAATAACAGCATCGTTCAAGCCATTCCATTTTCAATTGAAAATTTGTGATTTTTTCCAAAATTTTGAATATTGTAAAAACAGCTGAACGTGATGGGAAATTTGGTGGTGAATTAAAATAAATGAAATCGATTATATTGTCCCAGAGTAAAAGAAAAGAACCAAAATTATTTGTTTTGTTATTTTTAAGGTTAAAACGTCTAGGGAAAGGATATGCAACAACTAAATATCCTGAAACATTTTGAGAAATCTTTCAGAAGCAATAGCCTTCAGGCTAAATAGTTCCGTCTGACGGAACAATATAGTTTTTACCGTTCGAATAAAGAACGAGATAAGATAAGGAACTATTTTGTTAAGTTTGAACATTTATTTGCAATTTGATGAAGCAACTTCTATCACAAACCCATTAGCATTTGGAACGTTGCCACCAGCGGATGACCTATAACCAAGGAGTTTAAAAGAGGAAATGTTCGGCACTATGGATCGCATTCATTCGACTGGTGGATATAGCGGCAAATTGACGTAATTCAATTACCAGGACAATGCGTTTCGATTTGTTCTGTACCATTTTATTGTGTTTCTTCGCTTTTCAATGTCACGCTTACCATAACCATCATCATCATCAAAGTGAGGATTGAATTTTTTCTTAATTTTCTCTATTTTTAATTCTCTCATCTTAATTAAATTATTTACGGTATTAATTTTGTATAATTTACATTATTCAATTAAAAACGATTTAAATAATAATAAATAACAATTATTAATGATATAATTTTATTAAAAAGGAAAATTCAGTCTTGAGCGAGAGTTTGCCGCGTGTGCAGGTATTTTCCCGTTTGGCGGACCGTATCCAGACAAGAGCGATGACTGGCTGTGGGATATCAGAAACATAGAGATGTCTAATGAAGTTCACCAAGAAGGATCGGCGTTGATCTGGGCATTGGACTGAAATTATTTCTCTCAAGATGAACAACCTTATCGTGTGACAAAAGTCCCCATCGTCTCTGATGCAAACAATTATTACAAGATCATCGTGAAAAAAATATTAGAAGAACGCGGGAAATTTTGGGTCAAATTGGAATTGATTCATCCCGTATTGATTTATATCGAACCGGAGCCGGACGCCTTCGCAGCAGTCATTCTACAAGCCAACACGGAATTCCCTATCAATCTCATACGACGCACTTTTCTTAATAGCATGACAGAATGCAACTACGTTAGACTCAGTCGAAAGATTTGATAATTTTAAATTCATAATTTTGAATGATTTATTATTGTTAATTATTAGCTCATTACAATATTTCTTAAATTTCGAATTTTTTTGAATTCATAACATTGAAATACACGCACAAAACTGCCGTAACCATGAAAAACTTGAATGAATTTCAGTTACGAAATGTACTGGACGTGGTCGGACAAGGATTTAGCGGCCGCTTCGATGAAGAAAGCGATGACGGACAAGTGTTGTTTGATGTGGGCCCATTCGACGGGTTTCTGGTCAGAAGTTTGGGTGCCAACGGCTTCCAGGAGATCCGTCAATCCGGAGAAACTGCTGCTAGAATATGAATTGCTGGAACTCGGGGCGAACACGATGTGACTATCAAATATCAATTAACAAGTTTAGGGTGTATAGAATCAATTTGAAATTCTATTGAATTATTCAGTTACTTGTATTCGGGACGGTTCGGTAATCCGTGCGGATCGATAAAGTGCCGTTCCAGTTGCATCAGCTGATCGTTAATTCTCCGTACAGCCAAAACGCTGCGGGTAAATCATTTCAATCAAGAAAGTTTATGTCATTTAAGTCTATAGTTATTCTACATACTCGTTGGTATCGAGATTGGCCAGTGTCACATTCTGGAAATGTCGAGTGGCATTTCCAAAACTAACGACGGCCTGCTGGAAATATTTCATCGTCGCGTTATTCGCTTCCAGCTGGGCACCGTAACGCGATTGGATTCTGGCCACTTGTTCATCCAGGTAAGTGGCGTACCAATCGAGATCCATGGGCAAAACGTCAGCTTCGAGTAAATTGCGTGCCACTTCGGTCCAAAGTTGAGTGACGGCCCGATGATGAAGGAATCCAACGTCCATAATGTCGGCCAACAGGTGATGCGTCTCGTAGAGTGTGTGCTACATCATTACCCAACCAAAAAGACATTTTTTAAAAATTGAATAGTTTCAAGAGGGAAAAGAATTGAACAACTTACGTAAAGTGGATAAGATCCAACGTTCTGATAACATTTGATAAAAATCGTCCAAGTTAATCGTATTGAGATGATAACATTTAACTATGTATTGTATACCTCTTCGTAAGTGTACCGGATGTCGATGGAAGGTATGCCCAAGATGTGCATAAAGGCCGTGTAATCGCTCCCGCTTCCTAAAATGCCCACCCTACAATGTACCCCAATAATAGATTTTTAAAAATAAATATTTTGTTTGAATCTAATTTTACCAGGGTTTGGTGGGATGATCGAAGTCCGGGTAACGATGAACCCAAGTATCGAAAACGGTAGGACGTCCCTCGGCCACTTCCGACGCACTGGGATTGGCGATCTTTTTCGAACTTTCCAAATAGATTTTGTTCATCAACGGAGCTCCTTTTCCACGCAACGAATAATTACCTATCAAGGAAATAACAGAAATAGATTAAAACTATTTGAAATTATTGAGCGATGCTGAGCTAAAAACCTTCGACAGCGATGTCGACGTTCAGATAAGCCACGGCTCTTTGACTCAATACTTTGGCGTTCTCTTCGGCCCATTCGTAGGAGCCAATAAGTCCGTACTCTTCGGCTCCCCAACTGCAGAAGATCAAAGTCCTTCTCGGTCTCCAATCTTTAATTTAATGATTATATCCTTCTCATTTCTAATGGAATTTTAAATAAGCTATAAATACCGTAATCTTTTTTCACTTTGCCGAATGTTCTGGCCATTTCCAACATGCAGGCCGTCCCGCTGGATGGATCTAATGCGCCAAGGACCCAAGCGTCTCGATGATTACCTACTAGAACGTAGCGATCCGGTTCTTCTTGTCCGTACAACATTCCGATCGTGTTGTAAGTCGTCACCAGTTGATTGGCCGTCATCATATTCATCTGGATTTTCCATCCTTCTCCGTACTTGAATCCAGGACCCAGAGAGTAAACCGTATCCAGATCACCTTTCCATTTATCAGGAGCTGCTGGACCGCTCATGGCTCGAAGGAAAACTTCCGCTTCGTCGTAACCGATCGGTTGGACGGCGATGGATGGCAACGGAGCCTCGGATTCCGGAATGCGATAAGCTCCTTCGATGGCTGGATAGTAAGGCGTCAACGGATCTCCGTTGCCCAAGTAAACAGTTCCGGATTGGACCGCCATTCCTGGCATCCACCACGAATCCGGATAAATGTCATTTCGGCCTTTTTGAGCGAAATCTTTGGGATCGGAATACAACAGGACGCCAATGGCTCCTTTCCTTTCGGCTAAATCGACGATATTTCCCCGGAATGAGGCACCGTAACGAGCCAGAACGATTTTGCCCGAAACGTTGATGCCGACACTTTCCAAATAATCGAAATCATCCGGTTGGCCGTAATGAACGTAGACGAGTCCATTCGATTCGATGATTCCCGTTTTTCCCGAATAGGCGTTGAAATTTGGAGCGGCTGACTCGGAGAATTCTTCCGGCTGGCTCAGCGGCGTTTGTTTACCTTCGGTGGTAAAATTAGCGACGCCCTTATCGTCCAACAAGTGAACTTTATTAGGTTGCGTCATGTTGGGATAAGAAAGGAGAACTTGATAAGGAACGATGACAACTCGATCCAGTCCGGATTGAAGAAAATTGTCGTGAAGCCATTTGGCCTGCTCGTAATCCTGTTCAGTTCCGGCTAAATGAGGAACGCTGCTCAAGTGTCTATTTTTTAAGGGGGGGAAATAAAATTGTAATTAACTTATTTTTGAATGATTTAAATTGAATTAATTATTACTTGAGGTAGCCACTGATACTGTCAGCAGAGATTTCGTCCTGTAACACCTGGAAAACGTCCCGTTTTGGAGCGGGAGAATGATCGGCATTGTATCCGGCGTAATAGAGACCGACACCTTCACACAGGAATTAAATAAGGTCATCTGGAAAAAAATATTGAAGTATTAAATTAAGAAATGAAAATATACCTATGGCGACGCCTGTCACTACGTAGAGAATTGCAAAACTGATTAACAAATTTTTGGTTTCCATTTTTAAATTGGCAAATTGAGCAAACGTCAATTTGTTTCTCAATTATTCGGACACAAAAATTTGGGCAACACGGGACGTTAGGACGTTTGAAAGTTGAACTTTTGTGATAAAAAAAAACGGGCAGACAAAATTTTTAAATAAATTATCGAACACGGCAAATGCCAGACTCTTGCTGATGCTGTAAAATGTTCTCTAATATAGGATTGTCTAAAGTACACGAGTCGTTATCAACTTTTTAAATGATAGTCCCACAATCTTTAAAAAAATTATAAAAATGACGTTGGGCATCTTGTTTATGTTTGTTTGACCAAAAGATTAGAGAATTTGGAGGGAGGAAGATTAAGGAATTAAGGAGTTAATTCATTTTTAAATAGCAGAAGTGACGGTTTTAAGGACTTGCCATTGACATGTTGAAATCTGCTCCATCACGGGACGTTTGGTAGACGGTCGAACTCGTGGGATTTATCAAGGCAAATGAGCCTGGAGTACAAATTGAGGACATCACGTTCTCCTGTCATGAAATCTCTAATTATTAAATAAAAAAATCAATTAACAAACGAAATCACAAATTCAGAAATTCGATTCCGCACAGAAACAGAAGCCACCAAGGAATCTTGCGTTAACTGAGGACCAAAGTATCACTAAAAACTGACCACACCCATAGTCCCACCCATAAATACACTGTAAAAACACACATCGCGCAAAGAGGAAGGGGTTTAAATAGCGGCCATCATTTTAAATTTAATAATATTCACTCCCTCCAATCCCTACAACCTTCAACAGGAGAAAAAAGGTTCCGCCCAAGTTACAATCCGGAAAAAAACAACAAAATTTGTGTAAATAAGTTGACGTTAGATTTATCAAGGATTTTCTTTTTTCCATATAGTCTATCGGTCGATAACATTTTCAATAATTGTCTAGTAACGGACCTCTACGAATGAGAAGCGATTCCGAGAAATAAGAACAACTTTCTCTTCCTTCAGTCAAAACGACGGGCGACGTTTTTCTGAAAATCACAATCGATTCCATTTCTTCTACTGACTCGGTTGTCTTCGCAGCAAAGTGTAGGTAAACAGGTAAAATACAAAAAAGAAAAATCTATTCGACTCACAATTTTTTCCAACTTGAATTCCTTTCTTCCTTTTTAGATAATGGCCGGCGTTTTCAATTGGATTCGTTTGGGATACGAACTTGTTTCTGTCAAGTTACAGTGGAACGTTCAAGTGCCATTTCTTCACACTGCAGACGGAAATGGCGAAACATTGGAGTCCTCTTTGTTTTGCCAACAAGAAACCCCAAATAGCAAATGGAAACTGCTTGTGTACGATAAAACAACTGAAATACTCATCGAAATGTGGCACTACAATACCGTCGGAGAACGTGTGTTCATCGTCGAAGCAGCTCTAGTGAAAATGTCGATTCTCAACCCAAAAGGATGGAAAGTTTTACAGCAAATGCTTCCGACACGGCCTACCTTTGTACAATTCAAGTTGTGTAAAAGAGATCTCATCAAATTGAAATGTCAACAAGTGGATGGAAGTTTAACTTTCTGCTGTAAGATTTTCACCCATGTGAAAAGGGAACTCACTTCATCGTCAGCTGATGATCCAGAAAGTTTTGCTATTGACTGTACTAGTGGACTATCTAATCATTTCGAGGAATTATTCAACAACATACCGTTAAGTGATGTCCATTTCCGCATTGGTGAACGTGAATTCCCTGCCCACAAAGTCATTTTAGGGGCCAGAAGTAACGTTTTCGAGGCCATGTTTAAACATTCGAGCAAAGAACAATCAACTAATCAAGTGAACATTGAAGATGTCAAGCCGGAAGTGTTCCAGGAACTGCTACGCTTCGTTTACACGGGACGTGTACCTTTGGACAAGTTGGAGACGATGGCGGTTGGTCTGTTTATAGCCGCTGATAAATATTTGCTGGACGAATTGAAATTGAAATGTCAAAATTATTTACTCCATCACATGACGCCCGAAAATTGTCTCGTTCTATTATTACATGGCAATCTGCTCAATCCAACAGGGCCATTGAAGGAAGCAGCCATGTTCTTCCGGCGTTTACCGAGTCAAGTAATGGCGACCGACGGATGGAAAAAAACTAGACAAGAAAATCCCGCCTTGCTGTTTGATATTTACGAATTTGTTCACAGCCATAAATAAATAGTTTTATTTTTTAATTTTCCATGTTTGTTTGACATGGAACTGATTTTTGAATGATTACATTAATTAAATGAATTATTACTTGATGTATAGTCACTTGATACTGTCAGCAGAGATTTCGTCTTGTAACACCTGGAGAACGTCACGTTTTGGAGCGGGAGAATGATCGGCATTGTATCCATAATCGGCATTGTATACATTCGCAACCAGTGCCAAGGTAATTCTATTCTTATTGTAATTCTCGATTAGATTTGAATAAAATGTAATTCAAGTAATTCGGTATTAGATTCAGATAAGAAATAAGAACAGACACGACCATTCCTGTCTAGCAATAAGAAGCAACCAGATGAATATAATTATAATAACTATATACGTTTTAACAGATTATTCCACACACAATTAATTATTTGATGTGACGATGATGCTAACCAAAATTTGCCTAGTGTACACTTCCGCAATATCAATCCCCAAAGCCCAAATAAGCAACAAATTAAATATTAGACAAATAATGAGACAAATGGATTTGAGTGATGCTCACCGTTAATTGAAGGACATTCATCTTTTCCTCCTCTGAATACCACGTCGCAGGGTCGGGTTGAATCATGCTGGATATCCATATTTTGTTGAACAACCCAGCATCGGTGGGTTGATGGTGGTGGTGTCCGCCGTAATTTCTCCCATACTTTCGGTCATGTCCGCCGTAGCCATATCGTAATCTCCATAACCTTTGCTATGGTGATCGTGATGATGTTCAACTTCTCTCCAGTCTTTTCCCATCGGATGGCGAGATGATGTCGAGAAAGTACACTCCTGAAACTGACATGAATCATCGAAACAATCAAGTTCGCAGGTCATATACTTCCCCCTGATCAACCCATGGGGCTAAACCAAATTAGAAATGACGATATTGTTCGTTATTCCAAATCCTTACACGGGATTTTCTAGCTCGGTAAATTGATACAAACTTTGAATGCATTTTGTAACGGTTTTTCAATTAATAGCATTGATGAACAGGGGAGATTCTACAAAACAATACAGCGGAATAATAACGAATGAATGATTTATCACGAATTTATTCCTGTACTAGTATATACCACCTTTATAGTCACGAATCGTATAGGTACAGCATATCAGCATACATTTAGCATCATGCTAATATGTGCTGCTGAGACCAACTCCCGTTGAGGACATATAACGGGATCACAACTGACGAAAACTGTTTGACCTTTAATTGCCCAAAATTGGACACTCCATCGTCACCAGACACCGGAAATTCGATTCGCTATATATATACTCGGAAAAATAAAAAACGAGTTTTTAGCTTTTAATGACATACTTATCAAAATAAATGTTGCGCTTACTTTCACGAATGGTAATTCAATGCTCTGCATGATGAGAAAAATGTGGACCAGAATCACCAGGAGTTCTTATAAAAATTTAAATTATTTAGTTATTATGTTGGAATTCAAGAAATTTATTTTGGTTCAACCAATTTTGTTGTTTTCGCACTTCGTACCTGATTAGAATCGCGACAATATCGCCGTTGTTACATTGCAAATGGACGTCCTTCCCACTTCTGGGACGCCGGGTATTTTAGGCTACAATTTTGCAGCCGAAAATGGGTGTGGCTAATGAACTGATGGCGGTCGGCTGGGGCTATGCAGGTAGGCTGCGTATTAAGTCCACTGAAATGTTGAAATTAAATCATTTTAGCTAAATAGTACAAGCGTGTTGCAGGGAGTAATATAATACATCATTATAGTCTTAAACATGTGTTGATTGTTTAAATATTACCGTGGTACTCAAATCAGATGGAGTTTCTGAGTTCACCAAGTTGTTTAACGGTGCCAACAGATTAACACATCTCATGTTGATGATTCAATTCTCAAATAATAAGGGAAGTGCCATCCATTTTCTTACCAGTTTACTTTCACTTCTTGATGAATATATAACATTAGTTGGTTCAATTCTAAGATAGGGTTGTTCAAGGGCATCACTAGCAGAGCGCGTGAACAGTTTTCTTGTTTGGGTTGTTTGAATGGTTTAAATTCAGGCCATATTTTTGGTAATGTCAGTTCAAGATCACACGCAGAATAACCACACCCTGAAGGAGACAATCTTCTGTGTTGCTATGGCAGTCGCAAAAGGAAACAGCCACCACCAGACTCCCACAATGTGAAAAAGGAAGAACAGGTTTCAAAGCTCAAAAGGATAAATGTATCTATGGTATAGACGCGGAAGGAGCAAATTTCATTTTTTGTTTGTTTGATTATTTTTTTTTCAACAACGACGACCTTGCTGCCGGTGGATTATAGCCGTCAGCATAGAGCAAATCGCCAAGTATATAAACGCCTGGTATCTCTTAGATTTTCGTTAATTCCACTCCGAATTCCGCCAGCTGACAATCTCCTTAAGCGAATCGACATGAAGATCTACGTAAGTTTTCTCTTCTCTCAAATTCATTTTCACATTTCAGTTGTATAAACTAATCAATTTTTTAAAAATATCTTTCTCTCGATTCATCAACAGATTCTCGCAGTCCTTTTGGGTGTGGTTTGCTTTGCCGCCGCTCAGAATCCAAGTGGATGGAACTACAATCCTTTCCTCTACTTTCCTTATTCCGCTCTGCAGCCACCGGCACAGGAAACCGCTGAAGTAGCCGCCGCACGCGCTTCTCACATGGCCGCTCACGCTGCTGCCGCTCGTGGTAGACGTTCAATTGCAGACAGTCCCGAAGTTTGGGCCGCTAAAGTCGAACATTACCGCGCATACGCCGCCGCTGCCGCTGCCAACGGAGTCGTTTCCTCCCTTCCAACTCTCTACACCAACGAAGTGGCCGCTGCTCGTGCCGCTCATTTCGCCGCTCATGCCGCAGCTGCCGCTCGTGGCAAACGATCCGTCGCTGATGCTCCCGATGTTGCGGCTGCCAAACTTGAACACATCCGCGCTCACGCCGTCGCTGCCGCAGCCAATGGAGTTGTTTCCAGCCTTCGCCATTTGGAACCCGTTCCCGTTTGGGGAGCACCACAGCCCGTCCAGGACACTCCCGAAGTCGCTGCTGCCCGCGCTGCTCACATGGCCGCTCTCGCTGCCGCCCGTGGTAAACGATCCGTTCAAGACACTCCCGAAGTGATGGCCGCCACCATCGAGCATTACCGCGCCTACAACGCCGCCGCAACTGCCAATGGAATGCCCATGGCCTTCCTGCCCGCTCGTTACGCCAACATGCCCTTCGGTATGCCCCAACCCGTTCAGGAAACTGCCGAGGTCGCCGCTGCCCGTCGTGCGCATATGGCCGCTCTCGCTCACGCAACTGCCCGAGGTTAAAAAAAAAATAGAATATAGATCTGAAACATGTTTGAGTGGCTGTGTCAGCTAGTCGCTAGTAAGCATCTGAATTATCCAATTCCAATTCCCCTTATATGACGAAGATGAATATCGAATGTTTGAAAAAGAAAAATATAAACGGAACGACGTCTCTTTTTTTAGAAAATGGTCATTATAGTTTCATTTTCAGAAAATTCTAGATGTTTACACGATATACCCGTTATCAATATCAATATACGATAAACCTATCTAATACACTCCACTTGTGAGCAAAATTCAAGAGTAGTCGAGCGTGTCACAAGTTCTCTGGCAATAATCAAACGTTGAATTTGTGCAGTTCCTTCGTAAATTTGATAAATTTTCGCGTCCCTCATCAGTTTCTCAACGGGGTACTCTGTGTTGTACCCGTTTCCACCGTATATCTGCGCACGTATCAACAACAAAACAAACAATTGAAATGAAATTTAACAAACTATTTTATATTGGGACAGATGTTCAATTCTCACCTGAGAACAGCGTCGCTGGCGCATTTATTCGCAACATCGTAACAAGTGTTCCGTCTCCCTTGATCCGTTTCCCAAGCGGATCTCATCCAGGCCAAACGAGAACGCTCCCGTTGTACCCAAGAGGGATTTAACCTTTCTCTTTAAGCATTTCTTAGTGAGAAAATTGTTTCAATGTCAACAAAACGCTTCAGTCGTCATCAGCAGATGGAATAAGTTGAAGATATAAATTTACTAGTTTAGACATAATTGAATTAAAGTTAAAAATATGACATCTACCACCAATGG
This sequence comes from Daphnia galeata, assembly GCA_030770115.1. NCBI lineage: Eukaryota > Metazoa > Arthropoda > Branchiopoda > Diplostraca > Daphniidae > Daphnia > Daphnia galeata. The sequence goes on from CM061123.1 coordinate 14,372,364, forward strand.
AAGGGAAATTGGGATTTGCAAGCGAATTGCGCGTTTCTGTCAGTAGGTTGACGACAATCAGTAAAAAAATTCGTTTCTCGATTTTCGTGTCACGTATAGCTGCTAGGACTAGACCTTGCTACACGACATGAAATCAAATGAATTCTAAAACTCACATTTGTTTATTAATTTAATACCGGTACCGTACGAGCTCTCAATCGATCCGTTATATACTTTACGTCATCCGAGAAACGTTGCTGGTCTATTGTGCAACGGCAAATAATAAAACAAACGCGTACAGCAGTTGTCGATTCCGGATTTGAAAAAAAAGGAAAAACTTACGCGATATTACATGTTAAATTTGAATAAAGATAATGGGATAAATAGTATGGATTATTTATTAATAGAGGCCGACACCTTCACACAGTAATTAAACACTTGGAAAATATTTAAGAATTAAATTACCAAGTGAAAAAATACCTATGGCGACGCCTGTAACTACGAAGAGAATTACAAAACTGATCAATACATTTTGGTCTCCATTTTAAATCAATTATTCGGAAACACAAACGTGGGCAACACGGGACGATAGGATGTTTGTAAATCAAATTTTGTGTTAAATGAGACGGACGGATAAAGTTTTTAAATAAATTATCGGACCAAGGCAAATACCAGACTCTTGCTGATTCTGTTATTCTCTAATAAAGGATTGTCTAAAGTAGCCTACACAAGTTGAAATATCAACTGTCAACGATGAGATGATATCAATTTAGCTCTAACTCTTTATAAGCCACAATCTCAAATAATAAAAATAAAAATGACAATGAGGCATCTTGTTTATGTTTGACCAAAAGATTAGGGAACCAACATTCTGTACGTCAAAGTGATCAAGGGAATAAGATTGAAGAAACATCATGATTGTAGCCTAAAAATAAACCAGGCAATATTGAAAATCATTACACAAGAATTCTCCCCAAGTGATAGACAATATTCATTGACAAAAATAGAAAATGGTAAAATGTGTGTAGAAGTAGGCCTAGATGCTGGCTTTACCTGTTCATGAACACCATTGCCCATTGAGTTGTCAACACTTTCAATATTGCGAACTGCAACAGGAACTGTGGTGATATTGCAGCAAATATATAATCCATTAAGTATTTTTTTACTATAAATGCTTGAGAAGATTATCGAACTTTTCAGTATGTATTTATGTGCACAGCCATGGCCTACTGAACCCTAGGCCGATGGTAGAGCTATACCCCTGTGGTGTAGCTTTTTCCTCCCATCCCCTTCCGTTCAACCTAACTGGGAGGTGGCGCACCTAGCGGTGAGATGTAGCTCACTGCATGCGCTAATGGGCTCACCACATCTCACCGCTAGGTGCGCCACCTTCCAGTTAGGTTGAACGGAAGGGGAAGGGAGTAAAAAAGCTACACCACAGGGGTATAGCTCGTCCATCGGCCTAGGGTTCAGTAGGCCATGGCACAGCGGCAGAGCCGGAGTGCAGAAGGCAGACGATGTTGTGATTGTTGTCCGATTTTCGATTTCTCATCCAGAGGTGTGCGATTAACCGGTTAATTCATTAATCGGTTAAAGTGAGCAAAGCGTTTAGGTTAATGAATTAACCGGTTAACCGGTTTATAACGGTTAAAGTTAAACGCATACCTCGCTGTATCCTTGTAGAAAAGGAAAGTCGGCCATCATTAAATTCCACAGCCCGAGCAAAAAGGTAAACAAATTAAAATTGCACATCAAGTGTAAACGACTAAACAAGTTTCCACAGGCGAATGTTAGATTCCTACAGGATTTTTCTTTTCTTGCCATCAGCTTAATGCTGATTATTTGTATACATAGGCTAACAATTGTAAGTTGCAACCGGGGCAGTTATTAAATAAAATATGAAAATTGCATAATAGCAGATATAGTAAATCAGCAACCTGGTAGCATTTGAGAATATCGCAGTTAAACAATATAAGGGAAACAGCTTTATCAATAAAATGTCTTTGAATTTAATACATTCAGAGAAGGGAAACTATAAAGTTGAGATGGGATCGGATGGGATGAGCTGTATAACATTCATTGTGGGAAAACAATCAATTTTTAGGCCTAATGGTCTCTGCAAATGAGCCAATAGGCCATTCCAAAGAGCCAAATAAGAAAATGACCGACTGTGAAATTTCCACTAATCAATTTGTTTTTTTCTTGTGTTTTTCAGTTGTCCAGTATAGTAGCAAATCAGCAATAAAGAAGCAAGTAAAGCCCCAAATAAGAAAAGGCTATTTTCTTCTTTCGACGCTCATCTCTGCAGTATAAACAAGTGAGACGGTTTCTATTTCATGTGTAAGTTGTAATATAATCTCTTTGTTGTCAGCAAATAATGCAATCTAAAGTAAGATTGCCTTTACGTACTAACTCTTTTGTAATGAATGTTTTCATCAAGCTTTAATATCTGATTATCTACATTTATTTCCTTACCTCTGTCACAACTCACAATTCATTCAACACGTAAATTTTGTTATAATTTAGAAAATGGCCCAAATTTTCAATTGGATTCGCCCAGGATACGAACTCGTCAACTTCAAGTTGCAGTGGAACGTTCAAGTGCCGTTTCTAAATACTACAGAAGGAAACGTCCAACACTCTTTGGTTTCGCCTTTGTTTTCCCCACAAGAAACTCCAAATAGGAAATGGAAACTGAAAGTGACGGACAAAGGCACTCAAATTGCGATCTTCGCGTTCCAATTGGATTCCGCGGGAGAATTATTACATTTCGTCGAACCATTTCAAGTGAAAATGTCGATCCTAGAAAGAAACGGAAAGAAAATTTTCCAACAAATGCCTCCATCAGCCCCAATCACTTTTTTTGTGAAACTCTTGTTATCTAAACAAGAAATTTGGCAATCGGACTGTCAACAATCGGATGAAAGTTACACTTTCTATTGTAAGATCGATACCCATGTGATAAAGAAAACCGAATCATTTGGTAATCCTTCAAACGATGCGACCAACTGCCTCAATGGATTGTCTACTCAACTAGAGGAATTATTCGACAGTATGACGCTAAGTGACGTCAATTTTAAAGTCCGCGGCCGTGAATTCCCCGCTCATAAATTGATTTTATCGGCCAGAAGCGAAGTTTTTGCTGCCATGTTCCAGCATCCGATGGAAGAAAATTTAACTAACCAGATCAAAATTGACGACATCGACCCGAACGTGTTCCAGGAGTTGCTCCGCTTCATTTACACGGGACGGGTGCAAGTCGACAAGTTGGAGATGTTGGCAGCCGGCCTGTTCATCGCCGCCGACAAATATTTGCTGGGCCAACTTAAATTGACATGCGAAAATCATTTGCTCCGTTACATGTCTCCCGAGAATTGTGTCGTTCTTCTTTCGAACGGTGATCTACAAAACCCAACGGAGTTGTTGAAAGAAGCGGCCAAATTCTTCCGGCGTTTACCAAGTCAAGTGATGGCGACTGAAAAATGGGAAAAGATGGAAGAAGAAAATCCCAGGCTGCTATGCCGAATTCAAAAGTTCTTGCTCATCAAAAACTAGTTCTTTTGCCTTTTTAAAATCTGAAAAATTTCAATCTGCGGTATTGTATTTTATAGCAAAATGCAGCAATTGTGTTGCCGAACCGTTTTAAAAAAATTAGAAATCAAGACTGAACGAAAATAAATTGTTACACAGATCAAAATATTTCGCTTCATTCAAATTCTTAATATTTAAAAAAAGTAAATTGGCGTGACGTTGATTCAATGAAATATTTCGTTATGTAAATTAGGCTCAAATTTGTAATTGGCGAGTATTTTTATAGACAACACATTTTTTTACCAAATAACGTGAATCACGTTCGCTAAAGCACCGTTCACACTCCAGACTCAGGGGTTTTGAACGTTTATTAAAATAATAACTGTTTATAACAGTTCAAACTATAAATATAGTTTATATGCCTAAAGATTGTTTTCGTAATATATGTTACAAAATGTTTTCCGTAGTTTTTAACCTTCACTGAACGTTTTCATCATTATTAGTCTTTTCTATTACCTCAAAAATTCCCTTTCCTAATCTCCCAATCTCCGGTGAGAAATTTACCGATAATCGGACAACAGTGACATTTACTTGACTTAGTTAAAGGACATTTAGATGTCGTCGGTAAAGGCCATAATAAATATCCTTTGATAGGACCTTTTATGCATTAGCTATTGGAATATTTTCTAGATACGCATAAGAATTTGGTTCTATTTAGGATCGCTCTCCGTCTCCGTGTAGAATGCAGACGATGTTTTCCGATTTCTCATCAGCTGGGGCGTATCAAGTATTGAAGCCCTCACCTTGGATTTCGTCGGCTCAGACGAAATTTTCACTTGATGATTTGGATCGCTCTATCGTCTGCCATCTGGTGCCGTTTACTGCACGATTGAACGTCAGTGTACTGTGGGAGTGTTTTCAAAAAGAAAGTGAGCAGTGACTCCAGTGAGCTAATGAATTAATCAGTTTATTGGACTTGGTATTTCAAATCAAATCAAAATCCACAAATGAATTGATTGGGATTTCATTTGATTTTAGGGCCAAAATCTAATACCATATCTAGTGAAATCCTTAAAATAAGAAAACCATTTAATTGGCGATTTCCGAATCCCGATCAAGAAACTGTCATAGCTCTAGGGAAACTGCATGCATGAAATTACTAACAAGATGACGCGACGACGAAATTATTTTTCAAGAAATAAATGCGTCTAATTCTACCAAACATGTTTTTCACTCAGACAACAGAGAAGGTCCCAGAGAATTTTCGTAAATCGAGGGTTATACTCCAATATTTCAAAATGCATTTAGAATGTCTGGGGAAAGCTATTAGGTAGAAAACTGGAAGACATTCAAATAAGTAATGCTTATGGGAATGGGATTTGAAAAAAGGCCTATGTTTTGACTTTTGAAATTGAAAAAGAAAAGAGTTTTCATAAGAATTTTATTATTTCAATATGAAATTAATTTATCATTCACAGGAAATTCCCACTTTATTTTCTCTATTTTCATAAAAAATTCTATCCCCGCCTTATATATTTATATTTTTGTGTGGATTTCGGATAGCGCGCCTGGTGGGCCCCTGGTGTCCTGTGTCGTCTTTCGTCTGCTAGATTGCACGTAAAACTTTGTTTGGATCTCACTTTTTCCGGCGATCCATTGAGAGGGCTTCAATACTTGATACGCCCCTGATGAGCCTTTTCGAAATAAAAATCGTCTGCTACAATCTGCCCAGTTTGTTGATCTCTCTGTTCTCTTTTGCCGTCTGATTGACTCAATTTCTTATTTTCATAACTCCATATATAGTCAGCAAATCGAACTGAATACTTTCATTTTTATTCCACGTGCATTTACTCTGTGAGAGTGAGTTTAAAAAGCCATCATTAAATTCCACAGTCCAAGAAAAAGGTAAATATGTTAGCCCATCATCAAGTGTAAATGAGTTCCCACAGGCAAATGTTAGATTCCTAGAGGACTTTTCTTTTCTTGCCGTAAGCTGAATGCTGATGATTTGTGTACACATTAGTTATCATGTAGTCGAACATTTGTAAGTTGCGACTCTGGGAGTTATAAAATAAAATACAGAAATTGACATAATAGTAGATCCTGTAAACCAGCAACCTGGTAGCATTTATCGCAGTTAAACTAAAATAAGGGTTTCTATTTTAAAACATTTAAGTTGTAATATATAAACTTTTTGTTGTCAAATAATTTAGATGCGATCTAATGTAAAATTGCCTTTACGTAACTCTTCTGTAATTAATATGTATTTATCAAGTTTTAATATCTTAATATCTAAATTTATTTGCTTTCCTCTGTCACAACTCACAATTCATTCGACGCACAAATTTTGCCGTTTCTTTTCTTAGAAAATGGCCGCATTTTTCAATTTGATTCGCCCGGGTTACGAACTTGTCACTGTCAAGTTGGAGTGGAACGTTCAAGTGCCTTTTCTTCAACCTGATGGAAATGGTCAACACTCTTTGACTTCGCCTTTGTTTTCCTCACAAGAAACTCCAAATAGGAAATGGCAACTGCAAATAGATGACAGTAGCGGGACTCAAATTAAAATCTCCTTGTTCCAATATAATTCCTGGAAATCATTGATTAATTTCGTCGAACCAGTTCTAGTGAGAATGTCAATCATTGACATATATGGACAAAAATGTCTACTGCAAATCCTTCCTTCAGAACGACCAACCTGGAACTACCACAGCTACACAACAACAACTAACACGACCTTCACCTTCCCTCCTTCTGTGGAATTCCTGTTATCTAAACAAGAAATTTGGCAATCGGACTGTCAACAATCGGATGAAAGTTTGACTTTCTATTGTAAGATCCTTACCCATGTGAAACAGGAAACCGAATCATCGGCTGATTCTTCAAGCGATGCAATCAGCTGCCTCAAAAAATCGTCTAACCAATTCGGAGAGAATTTCGACAGCATGCAGTTCAGTGACGTCACTTTTAACATCCGCGGACGTGAATTCCCTGCCCACAAGAATATTTTGGCTGCCAGAAGCCAATACTTTTCTGCCATGTTCCAGCATCCGACGAAAGAAAATTTAACTAACCAAATTGAAATAGAAGACATCGAGCCGGACGTATTCCAGGAGTTGCTCCGCTTCATTTACACGGGACGGGTGCAAGTTGACAAATTGGAGACGATGGCGGTTGGCCTGTTCATTGCCGCGGATAAATATTTGCTGGACGAACTAAAATTGAAATGTGAAAATTATTTTATCCGTCACATGTCGCCCGAAAATTGTGTTTTTCTTCTATTACACGGCAATCTGAAAAACCCATTGGAGGTGTTGAAAAAAAGCGGCAAAATTCTTCCGGCGTAATCCAAGGCAAGTGATGGCGACTGACGGATGGAAAAAAATCAAAAAAGAAAATCCCGCTGTGTGGTGTGAGATTACAGAATTCTTGCTCATCAAAAACTAGTTTTTTTGCCTTTTTAAAAACCTGAAAAAAATTTTCGATATTGTATTTTGCAGCAATGCTGCAGTTGTGTTGCCGAACCGTTTTGAAATTAGAAACCAAGACTGAACGAAAATAAATTGTTCATTTGTTACACAGATCAAAATATTTCGCTTCATTCAAATTCTTAATATTTAAAAAAAGTAAATTGACGTGACGTTGATTCAATTAAATATTTCGTAATGTAATTTAGGCTCAAATTTTTAATTTGCGAGTATTTATAGACAACAAATTGGTTTACCAAATAATGTGAATCACGTTCGCTAAAGCGCCGTTCAGAGTTCAGGCTACAGGGGTTTTGAACGTTTATTAAAATAATAACTGTTTATAACAGTTCAAACTATAAATAAAGTTTATATGCCTAAAGACTGTTTACGTGTACGTATATTACGCAAGGCTAATATTTTCCGTAGTTTTTAACCTTCACTGAACGTTTTCTTCATTAGTCATTACTGTTGCCTAAAAAATTCCCTTTCCTTATCTCCCAATCTCCGGTGATAAATTTGTCGACAATCGGACAAAAGTGACAACAGTGACATGTAATTGGCACGTAGACGGATGAAATGACATTTAGATGTCGTCGGTAAAAGCCATGTAATAAATATCCTTAGATAGGGCTTATCATGCATATTTTCTAGATACGCATAAGATGTCATGTTCTTCTATTTAGGATTGCTCACTAAATGGTCTTTTTCTTTTCTCGTACGTTCGTTGTTTAACTTATTTCAGTATAAAGACAGAGCCGCACAATAATTAACCAATTCTTTCAGTGCTGTCATTTACATTTTTATTGGGTACGTAGACTAAAATTACTTTGAATTCTCAACATCTATCATGGATGGAAATAAGTAGAAACTAATTCATTTTTTTATGTTAAAAACACGAAAAAAAGCTTTTTAACAAATAGAACTCCTTTTTTGCGTTCCGATTATCAATAACTTAGGCCTATCTATTAATTCAGGAATATTAGGTATAGATATATTACACCTTAAGTACTACTCAATAAATCCTTTTTTTTTCAAATATAATCGCTTGATGAATTATAAATTATAATTGACTGCATTTTGTACATTTTTACTAAAAGATATTAGTATCCAACTGAGAACATATTGATCGTCTGTCTGAAGCTGATTATAAAAATGGAATTAACTAAATTCATCAACGACAACATAATTGGAAGGAATAGTCAGTTTGATGGTCCATTTGGCAGGACACACATCATCTATTGCGATTTTACTGCTTCGGGAAAGGCGTTACATTTTATCGAACATTTTATTATCAATCAAGTCCTACCTACTTATGGCAACACTCATACTTCCACTGGAATTAATTCCGTGCAAACGACTTCCTACCGGGATGAAGCCAGGGAAATTCTGCGAAATTCCTTCGGAGCCACTAAAGATGACGCCGTGATTTTTGTCGGAAGTGGATGCACAGGAGCGATTCACAAATTAGTCGACGGACTAGGACTATCAAAGAAAGATCGACCCGTTGTTTTCGTCGGTGCCAGTGAGCACCACTCAAATCTCCTTCCTTGGAGGGAAATTGCGTCTAGAGTTGTCCGCATAAAAGACGACGAAAATGGCCTGTTAGATACAAATGAATTAGAAAATGCATTGAAAATTGCTCAGAGAGAAAGGCGCACATTGATTGGATGTTTCTCTGCTGCTTCAAATATCACCGGAACTTTATTTCAGGACATGAAGATCACGGCACTTTTACACAAATACGGAGCCTATTCCTTCTGGGACTATGCAACAGCTGCACCTTACGTCAAAATAGCTATGAATCCAACATCACGTGAATATCCCAATGGTGAAGCTCACAAAGATGCCATTTACTTTTCAATGCACAAATTTGTTGGAGGTCCTCAAACGCCCGGCCTTCTTATCGTCAAGAAATCTGTCATTGAGAGAAATCCCGTTCCAGGAGGATCTGGTGGTGGCACTGTACTTTTTGTCGATCGCAATAGTCACCATTACTTAAGCGATGTCGAAACGAGGGAAGAAGGTGGAACTCCGGCCATCGTCGAAAGTATAAGGGCTGGTTTAGTGATTAAACTCAAGGACACTGTAACGGACGAATGGATCATGAAACATGAAAACAAATTGACAAGACTTGCCTTTTCAGAATGGCAAGATGTTCCGGAATTGATTCTTCTAGGAAGTAAAACCGCACCACGGGTGGCTATTTTCTCTTTCTTGGTCCGTCATTTGCGCACTGGACTCTTTTTACATCACAATTTTGTTTGCGCTCTACTCAACGATATTTACGGTATCCAAGCTCGCGGGTAAAAAAAGAAATTTTGATTCATTTTCACGACAATCAAAGTTCCTGAATATATTAACATTTTTTAAAATACCTCAAGGGGTTGTGCCTGTGCCGGACCGTTTGCACAAGATTTGCTGGGCATTGATGACTCGCTGTCCCAGCGATACACAGAGATTCTCGCAGCAGATGATGATAACGTTACTTTAGAAATTCTGAAACCAGGATTTTCTCGTTTAAATCTACCTTACTTTGCTCCGGATGAAGAAATCGATTACATCATCAAAGCTGTCAGGACAATTGCTAAACATGGCTGGGAAATGTTACCGTATTACAAGATGAATCCGGAAACTGGAGAATGGCATCATCACAGCACTCAATTGGTAAGTAATATTTGTTGTGTGAAATATTATCTAAAAATGAATATTTGTAATCAATAACTTGGTAAATAAATGGTTTAATTACAGGATTCTATGATTCAAGGGAGACTCGAAAACATTGAATTCAACAACAACCAAGAGTTGAGCATAATACCACCTAATAATATTTCAATCAACTATGAAGAATGTCTGAGAAAAGGAGAAGACATTTTTCAAAAAGCCAGGAATAACGAATCTTTAAATGAAATTGAATCAATCATCTTAACAGATCGTCAAAATGATTTAATCGACGCCGTTAGAAGAAACGAACTGCGATGGTTTCTTTTGCCTAGTGAAGCCAAACAAATATTGTTTCAAAATGATCCTAATGGAGTTTTTACAGAAATAAGTGTACCGTTCCATCCTAGAGAGTATTCTAAAAATAAGGAACCATCTGAATACCAACTGCAACACTATTCAACAATTCCTACTCAAATAACTGATTTTAATTCAGAAGAACTGTCAGTTGTTTTACCGGAAGTTGACCTGATGACTAAAGCGAAGGCTAAAGAACCTGAAGTATTTCCATTATTTAGTTCACTGATACAGACATCCCTGAAAAGAAAGGTATAACTTATGTTTTTGCGAACGTGTTTTTCACTGTGAGCAATTAGCTTAATCTGGCTTAATATTTTCCCTATGGGTGTGCAAATTCCTAAACCTCCTATTTAATAAGAAATAAATTACTTTATGTGCATTGATTTTTATTTTAAGCTATTCTCACCTTTTACTTTATCCAATTTCAGTCTGATATCGTCGACGTCAATACCACCTTCAAAAATAAAGAATTGCCTACGATGAGTACGATGGTCCACGAACAAGGTATTGAGTTTAATGTCGAAACTGCCCAAATGCGCGTTGAGGAAGGCACTAGTCAATCGGCCACCTGTAAGGTAATTCAAAAAATGGAGACTATGTCACATAAAAATAAAAATATATCAAAAATCATTATTTCGTTTCCCAGACAAAAATACGTCGAAGGAAATGGATCATAGCAGTACTATCGATCATAGCGGTGATCGTGTTAATGATTATAACTGGTATAATTATTTGGCAGACACGTTAAAATTCCAGCATCTGTTTAAATTGATCCTCTATTTAATATCCTTCATTAATACTAACAATTACTTACTGTTACTACATTATGAGCAGTGGCTACAGCCTTTCCAATAATAATATACTATACACATATTCCCTCACCCTCCTCTTTCATTCACCAGATAGTCTATAATCCCGGATGAATGTATTATAAAATCGGATAATAAAAATTGGACGAGTAAAGCTACATACATGTTATTATTTTTGTGAAGTTCCCTCTCATGCTGGTGATGCTACGTATTATTCCTCGTAGAGCTCCCTAACGAGTCATTATTTTAGATGTTTGAATTTAGAGAAACCAGCCAGACGAAATACACAGAAAATTGATCCAATCAAAACATTTCAAAACCAAATTTAGGCCTAATAGATAAAAGTGTCCAACTCTCATCATTTCCTTAACATCGTTCCGAATAACAAAACTCTCCTTTCGAATTCTTAAATTTCGAAACTGATGGGGTTGAAACTTGAAGGGATTAGTTTAATTTAAAAAAATATTTGACCCATGACATCATAGTTGAACAAGTCGCACCTGACCATTTACATGAACACGCCATACAAACCTAGACGAGCCGGATGTTGCAGGTTATTCACGTCAAACTTACTTTTTTCACCGGGGGGTGGCCGCTCCCAACACCACGATTAGTTCCAACTGCTGTTACCGTTGTCGCTCTTACCGCCTGAGCTAACAAGCCACAATAACTTGTGGCAAAAATTAAATTATAAATGTAAAAAAAACCGAATTTCGATATTTTTACTTTCATGAATGATAACGATAGATGATTAAACCAAAAAACGTGAAAGCTTTGAAGGGTTGGACGTGTTCGAGATTTAAAAAAATTCGATCGTCATTTAGACGGTGAATCTGAAATTGCAGCAGATGCAATGCAATGTTTAAGAAGTCTGAAGCATTTAAAAAAATGTCAAGCTCGATGTAAAAATCATAATACGAGGATTTGAACTATTTCAACAAATTCTCATTAGATTCTAAATCAAAGGGAAAACGAGAGAGATGGAATAAATGATGTAAAAAACAATGGATCGTGCCGGGACCAGGTTTCGAACCTACTACTATCCGATCCACAAGCCGGTTAGGACTTCGCTGAGATAACATCCTAACCACCAGTCGATCAGCTGGTACTTAAACCAGGAAAAAAAAGACTAGCTAACAAACGTATGAAACATCCTCTTTTTTCCTTTGAAATGAAATTCCGAATGGTGAGTTAGTTTGGTGACACCCTACAGTCTTGTTTATGTAAATGAATAGACAAAACTTCTAGCCAGGTAACTTGCAGGTAACCTGGAATTGCCAATCATAATTAATAATACTGAAAAATAACACAAGATATATGGCATGGAGTATGTACTTTTAAAAAATGGTTGTGATTGGGTGAAGTCAATTATTTATACTCTTACCATAACATGCTGTCCCGTCCAAAGTGATCCAAAGGAATAGGTTTGAAGAAACATCTTGATTGTAGCATATAAATAAAAGAGGCAATAGTAAAAATCTTACACAGGAATTCTCCACAACTAACAGACAAACTTCTTTGACAAAAATAGAAAATGTGTGTAGAAGTAGAGCAAAAATCCATTTTTGATGGATTTACCTGAGAGAGAAGTTGTCAACACTGTGGCAATATTGTAGCAAATATCAAATCAATTAAATATTATTTTTACTATAAATGCTTGAGAAGATTCGAACTTTTCAGTGTGTAATTTGTATATTATCATTATTATGTAGTATTGTGTCATTTGTGTGTGCACAGCGGCACGGGTCTGACAGCTGGCAGATTTGCTGAGGGTGCAGAATGCAGACGATGTTGTACGTTCTCTCAGCTGATTAGCCTATACCTTTTCGAAATAAAATCGTCTGACGTCTGCTCTCTCTGCTCAGTGCTCAGCTCAGCCTCAGTCTGTTGATCTGTATAAACAAGTGAGACGGTTTCTATTTTAAAATGTAAGTTGTAATATAAACTCTTTATTGTCAAATAAGTTATGAATCTCATGTAAAATTGCCTTCACGTAACTCTTCTGTAATGAATGTAGTTTTCAAATCTCATTATCTAAATTTATTTGCTTTTCTCTGTCACAACTCACAATTCATTCAACACGTAAATTTTGCTGTTTTCCTTTTTTAGAAAATGGACGAAGTTTTCGATTGGATTCGTCTAGGATACGAACTTGTCAACTTCAAGTTGCAGTGGAACACTCAAGTGCCGTTTCTAAAAACTATCTTAGGCCCATATATGTTTTCATCCGAGATATTCTTCTCACCAGAGACTCCAAAAAGCCAATGGAGAATGGGAGTGCAAGACAGGGAGACACAGATTGCAGTCTACGTGTGGCATTACAGTTCCGCGGGAATAAATTTTGTCATGCCTGCTCTAGGGAAAATGTCGATCCTAGACAGAAATGGACGCAAACTTTTCCAGCAAATGGCCCCATCTCCCCCAAACTTGTTTGGTGTCAATACTATGGAATTCAGAGTATCTAAAGAAAGTCTTATGAAATCAGAATGTATACAAGAAGATGGAAGTTTCACTTTCTGCTGCAAGATTTTTACCCATGTGGAAATAATATCCCTTTCACCAGCTGATCCTGCAGTTCTTGCCTTTGACTGCACTGGTGGATTATCTACTCATTTCGATGGATTATTCAACAGCATGCAGTTCAGTGACGTCATTTTTAAAGTCCGCGGATGTGAATTCCCCGCCCACAAGAATATTTTGGCGGCTAGAAGTGAAGTTTTTGCTGCCATGTTCCAGCATCCGATGGAAGAAAAATCAACTAATTTAGCGAAAATTGAAGACATTGAGCCGGAAGTGTTTAATCAACTGCTGCGCTTCATTTACACGGGACGGGTGCAAGTTGACAAGTTGGAGACGATGGCAGCTAGACTTTTTATCGCCGCCGACAAATATTTGCTGGACGAGCTGAAAAACAAATGCGAAAATTATTTGCTCCGTCACATGTCGCCCGAAAATTGTGTCGTTCTTCTTTTAACCGGCGATCTGCAAAACCCATCGATGATGTTGATGAATGCGGCCAAGTACTTCCGGCGTTTTCCAAATGAAGTCATGGCTACCGACCAATGGAAAATAAACAAACAAGAAAATCTCGCTGTGTTGTGTAAGATTCACGAATTTGTTCACAGCCACAAATAGTTAATGGTTCACGAAATTCTCGATGGCCTGAATCGGAAATTTTCTTAATTCAGATTGCTTTTCCAATCCTTTTTTTTTCCCTCGTGCCAAATCAATAAATTGAACAGTTGTAACTCAAAATACAGACGAGAAAATGCAGTTTCCATTCAGTAAATTCTCTGACTTTTGTTTTTATTTCGATTTCAGTTGAAAATATTAGACTTTGGTAGGCATTAGTGTTTAAAAAAATAGAAGAGCACCGCAATCAGCTTAGTATTTGGGGACTTTATTATTCCGTCAATTTAGCTCCTACAACTCACTGGTGTTATTTCGTCTTTGTTGTTTCTTGCTAACAAACCGATAAGTAAATGAGAGAACAAGTTTGCGTATGGTACATTAGCATAGGAGTGTTCGAGTATGGCATCAAGTCCCTCGTCAAGTAGACAAAACACGGTGGTTGTACACGTCTGGGTATTGAAGACAATTGAAGGTATGAAAATTATGTCAATCGGCGGCTAACCGAAAAGAAATATTATTTATTATTTGTTAGTGAATGTGGTGAGACTCGGGCGTTGTAGCGCAATCCGGCGATATCGACTTCATATTGGCCACTGGTCACGTAGTCGGGAGTCAAACGGTGGACTGTCCCTGTTACGTCATAGTTTTGAACATAGCCCAGACACACCTTTACAAATATATAATTATACAAGTTAATCAAATAGAAAACTTCAATCAAATAAAACCTGTCGATTAAGAGTAAATCCAAATCCTGCCGTGGTGACCATGCCAGCGAATTCTCCATTTCGGTAAATCGGTTCACTGCCCCATGGCCATGGATCAATTTCCGGATCGTGGTCGTCCAATTGGAATTGGACGTACATCCGTTGGACACCCTCTTGTTTCTCTTTGAGCAAAGCTTCCCGACCGATGAAATTGATATCGCTGTTTAGTTTGACGCGGAAACCACGCCCACACTCGAGCGGAGTCGTTGATGCATCAATATCCTGACCCCAATAGGCATAGAACCTCTCCACTCTGAGTAAAAGAAAAAATAAATTAAAATATTTGACAAATTTTTTAATGAAATTTAAGTTATTTAACCGGAGACTGCGAGTGGCAAGGTATCCAGCATGATGAATGGCGTATTTCCGACCGTGTTCTATAATTTTATCGTAAACGTGAAGAGCTGCCTCATTGGGAATGTAGAGGACCCATCCCATTTCGCCAGTATGCGTCAAGTTCATGGCTCGGATGCCCGATGTCGAGCCCATGTCCATTTCTTTGACGGTGAAAAACGGAAATGATTTGGGACGATCAGATCTGCTCCGGTTAATTCAGACAAAACGGCCCGAGAGAGTGGACCCATGACACAGAGAGCTGTGTACAATGACGTAACGTCCGAAACGTTGACGCCAGCAAACTTTTGTTGATGACGCCGTAGCCAAGCTTGACACCGCCTTGGATATAAAAACTAGAGTAAAAATCTGGTTTAAAATAGTTTAAAAATTAACTTGGCAATCCTATCTGTAATTGTTAGAATTGGCTGAAACTATTTTCTACTTATGAATAGCGGGGGATGAAAACATTGGGAATTTTAAATAATCAAATACGTACGTCTGCTGAATGATGGGCGCAATCATCATGTAGTGGTTATCCGAGAGTCGTGCTAAGGAACAATCACTTTCATATCCACCTAATTATAATAATATTTAAATCAATTCTTTTTCGATTTGATATTAAAATGACCAAAATTGATGAGAAAACAATTACCATTTTCGTTGTGCATTCCCGTGTGGAGAATGGCACCAATAGGGACGTCGACGTCGTTGGAGCACACGTACTGAAGAAAATCAACAACTTCCGATCCAGATGATGTCAAATCCAATTTGGTAGAACGAAGAGTAGTCGGCGTTGGCGACCGACTCTCGACAGGCGCGATATTCATTTCTCACAGATTCAAACCAATGAGGTTTCATGAATGTATTCGTGTAAGTTTGTAAATGAATGGACAAAACTTCTAGCCAGGTAACCTGGAATTACCAATCATAATTAATAATACTGAAAAATAACACAAGATAAATGGCACTGAGTATGTAGTTTTTAAAAGACGGTTGTGATTGAGTGAAGTCAATTATTGATGCTCTTGCCATAACATTATGTCCTGTCAAAGTGATCAGGAGAATAAGATTGAAGATCCTGATTGTAGCCTAAAAATAAACAAGGCAATATTGAAAATCTTTTCACAAGAATTCACCACAACTGACAGTCAATATTGATTGACAAAAATAGAAAATGGTAAAATGTGTGTAGAAGTAGATGGCTTTACCTGTTCATGAACACCATTGCCCATTGAGGAGTTGTCAACACTTAATTCATCAATATTGCGAACTGTAACAGGAACTGTGGCGATATTGCAGCTAATAAAAAATCCATTAAGTAATTTTTTACTATAAATGCTTGAGAAGATTCGAACTTTTCAGTATGTAGATATGTGCACAGCGGCAGAGCCGGAGCCAGTATGACTGTGTGAGTCTGACTGAGTGAATCTGTGATGCCTGTAAGCGGCCGACTGCAGCTGACTGTGCAGAAGGCAGACGAAATCGAATAGTTGTCAGATTTGGCGATTTCTCATCCAGACGTGTTCGATTAACCGGTTAAACCGTTTAAGAAATTTTTTCTTATGAGCTTTCGCATTTAGGTTAAGTAATTAACTGGTTAACCGGTTAATAACGGTTAAAGTTAAACGCACACCTCTGTAATCTGTTCTCTGTTTTGATTCAATTTCTTACATCATAACTCCATATAATATAGTCAACAAATCGAACTGAATACTTTCATTTGTCCACGTGCATTTACTCTGTGAACAAACCGTCAAAGACAGCTGCACCGGCAGAATTAAAGCTACAAGTTTTTAATACACACCCAGTGGGAACAATTGACCAGATGAATTCGTGACATCGTCAGTGGAGACGAAGAGTTAAGCCATCATTAAATTCCACAGTCCGAGAAAAAGGTAAATATGTTAGCCCATCATCAAGTGTAAATGAGTTTCCACAGGCAAATGTTAGATTCCTATACAGGACTTTTCTTTTCTTGCCGTCAGCTGAATGCTGATGATTTGTGTACACATTCATTTTCATGTAGTCTAACATTTGTAAGTTGCGACTCTGGGAGTTATAAAATAAAATACAGAAATTGACATAAAGCAGATCCTGTAAACCAGCAACCTGTGAGCATTTATCGCAGTTAAACTAAATAAGGGAAACATCTTCATCAGTAAAATGTCATTAACTTAACTGCATTCAGAGAAGCAAGAAGGGAAACTATATCTCATTTTCTAAATTTATTTGCTTTTCACTGTCAAAACTCATAATTTATTTTACGCACAAATTCTGCCGTTTCTTTACTTAGAAAATGGCCCAAGCTTTCAATTGGACTCGCCCGGGTTACGAACTTGTCACTGTCAAATTGCGGTGGAATGTTCAAGTTCCGTTTCTTTCAACTGCTGAAGGAAACGGCCAACACTTTTTGATGTCGCCTTTGTTTTATCCACAAGAAACTCCAAATAGGAAATGGCAACTGCGAGTGGTGGACACTAATGGCACTCAAATTACAATCTCCGCGTTCCAATATGATTCCTCGGGAGTAATAGTAAATTTCGTCGAACCAGTTCTAGTGAAAATGTCGATCCTTGACAGAAATGAACGAAAATGCCTACAGCAAATGCTAACTTCGCAACCAACCTTTTATGATGTGAAATTCCTGTTATCTAAAGAAGAAATTTTTCAATCGAAATGTCAACAATCGGATGGAAGTTACACTTTCCATTGTAAGATCCTTGCCCATGTGAAACAGAAAACCGAATCATCGGCTGACTCTTCGAGCGATGCAATCAGCTGCCGATGTTCACTATCTTCTCATCTCGAAGAATTATTCAAGAGCATGCAGTTTAGTGACATCATTTTTAAAGTCCGCGGCTGTGAATTTCCCGCTCATAAATCCATTTTGTCGGTCAGAAGCGAAGTTTTTGCTGCCATGTTCCAGCATCCCACGAAAGAAAATTTGACTAACCAGATCAAAATTGAAGACATCGAGCCGGACGTATTCCGGGAGTTGCTGCGCTTCATTTACACGGGACGAGTGCAAGTTGACAAATTGGAGACGATGGCGGTTAGTCTGTTTAAAGCCGCGGATAAATATTTGCTGGACCAGCTTAAAATGACATGTGAAAATCATTTTCTCCGTCACATGTCACCCGAAAATTGTGTTTTTCTTCTTCTGAACGGTGATCTGCAAAACCCAACGAAGCCATTGAAGGAAGCAGCCAAATTCTTCCGGCTTTTACCAAGTCAAGTGATGGCAACTGAAAGTTGGGCAAAAATGGAAGAAGAAAATCCCAGACTGCTATGTCAAATTCAAAAGTTCGTGCTTATCAAAAACTAGTTCTTTTGCCTTTTGAAAACATGAACAAATTTCAATCTGCTTTTGTAGCAAAATGCAACAATTGTGTTGCCGAACCGTTTTGAAATTAGAAACCAAGACTGAAGGAAAATAAATTGTTCATTTGTTTGTTACACAGACCAAAATATTTCGCTTTATTCAAAATGTTAATATAAAAAAGTAAATTTGCATGACTTTGATTCAATGAAATATTTCGTAATGTAAATTGGGCTCAAATCTTGAATGTGCGAGTATTTATAGACCACAATATTTTTACCAAAACATTTGAATCACGCTCGCTAAAGCATCGTTCAGAGTCAGACTACTCAGGGGTTTTGAACGTTTATTTAAATTTAAATTTTTTTTAACCATTCAAACTATAAAGATAGCTTATATGCCTAAAGACTATTTACGTGTATATTACGCAAGGCTTTCGTTTTCCGTATAGTTTTAACTCTTACTGAACGTTTTCCTCAATAGTCATTACTGTTGCCTCAAAAATTCCCATTCCTCATCTCCCAATCTCCGGTGATAAATTTGCCGACAATCAGACAACAGTGACATTTAGTTGGCACTTAGACAGATGAAATGACATTTAGATGTCGTCGGTAAAGGCAATGTAATAAATATCCTTAGATAGAGCCTTTTATGCATTAGCTATCTGAATATTTTCTAGATACGCATAAGATGTCATGTTCTATTTAGGATTGCTCACTAAATGCTCTTTTTCTTGTCCCGGACGTTATTCGTTGTGTAACCGAATTCAGTATGAAGACAGAGCCATACAATAATTCCTACTTAAATAACAGATTTTAACTCAGGAGAACTGTCGTTTGTTGTACCGGAAGTTGACCTGATGACTAAAGCGACTATGACAAAAGAACCTGATGTATTTCCATTATTAAGTTCACTGATACAGACGTCCCTGAAAAGAAATGTAAAACTAAGTGTTTTTGGCAAGGGTTTTTCACTGCGTGCAATTAATTTAATTTGGCTTAATTTTCTTCCTATGGAGTAAAATACATAAGTAGATAGGTTGTGCAGATTCCTAAACATCCAATTTAATGAGAAATGAATTACATTATGTACATTGATTTTTATTTTCGCCTATTCTCACCTTTTACTTTATCCAATTTCAGTCTGATATCGTCGACGTCAATACCACCTTCAAAAATAAAGAATTGCCTACGATGGTCCACGAACAAGGTATTGAGTTTAATGTTGAAACTGTCCGAATACGCGTTGAGGAAGGCACTAGTCAATCGGCCACCTGTTAGGTAATTCAAAAAACGGAGACTATATCACATAAAAATATATAATAAATCATTATTTCGTTTCGCAGACAAAAATACGTCGAAGGAAATGGATCATAGCAATCATATCGATCATAGCGGTGATCGTGTTAATGATTATAATTGGTATAATTATTTGGCAGACACGTTAAAATTCCAGCATCTGTTTAAATTGATCCTCTATTTAATATCCTTCATTAATACTAACAATTACTTACTGTTACTACATTATGAGCAGTGGCTACAGTCATTCCAATAATAATATACTATACACATATTCCCTCACCCTCCTCTTTCATTCACCAGATAGTCTATAATCCCGGATGAATGTATTATGAAATCTGGTAATAGAAAATGGAAGAGTAAAGTTACATACATGTTATTATTTTTGTGAAGTTCCCTCTCATGCTACGTATTATTCCTCGAATGAGCGCCCTAACGAATCTTTATTTTAGATGTTTGGATTTAGATAAACAAGCCAGACCGAGAGCCAGACGAAAAACACAGAAAATTAATCCAATCAAAACATGTCAAAACCAAATTTAATAGATAATAGTGTCCAACTCTCATCTTTCCTAATAACAAAACTGTCCTTTCAAATTCTTAAATTTCGAAACTGTTTGGTTGGAAACAGTGTGGAAGAATTCGTTTAAAAAAATATTTGACCCATGACATCATAGTTGAACAAGTCGCACCTGACCATTTACATGAACACGCCATACAAACCTAGACGAGCCGGATGTTGCAGGTTATTCACGTCAAACTTACTTTTTTCACCGGTTTTTTCACCGGTGATTGAATAAATGATATTTTAAAAAATGGATCGTGCCGGGACCGGGTTTCGAACCTACTACTATCCAATCCACAAGCCGGTTAGGACTTCGCTGAGATAACATCCTAACCACCAGTCGATCAGCTGGTACTTAAACCAGGAAAAAAAAGACTAGCAAACAATTCCATGCAACTTATTTCTAAACATGAAACGATTTGAAAACTTTTAATTTTCCTTAAAATGAAATTCAGAGGAATGGTTTGTTTGGTGACACACTATGGTTTTATTAGTGTAAATGAATGGACAAAACTTCTAGCCAGGTAACTTGCAGGTAACCTGGAATTGCCAATCATAATTAATAATACTGAAAAATAACACAAGATAAATGGCATGGAGTATGTAGTTTTAAAAAGACGGTTGTGATTGGGTGAAGTCAATTATTGATGCTCTTGCCATAACATTATGTCCCGTCAAAGTGATCAGGAGAATAAGATTGAAGATCCTGATTGTAGCCTAAAAATAAACAAGGCAATATTGAAAATCTTTTCACAAGAATTCGCCACAACTGACAGTCAATATTGATTGACAAAAATAGAAAATGGTAAAATGTGTGTAGAAGTAGATGGCTTTACCTGTTCATGAACACCATGCATTGCCCATTGAGGAGTTGTCAACACTTAATTCATCAATATTGCGAACTGTAACAGGAACTGTGGCGATATTGCAGCAAATAAAAAATCCATTAAGTAACTAATCCATTTAGTTTTACTATAAATGCTTGAGAAGATTCGAACTTTTCAGTTTGTATTTATGTGCACAGCGGCAGAGCCGCAGTGCAGAAAGCAGACGATGTTGTCCGATTTCCGATTTGGCATTTCTAATCTAGAGGTGTGCGATTAACCGGTTAAACCGTTTAAGAATTTTTTTCTTTTGCGCATTTAGAGTGAGGGAGCAAGCGTTTAGGTTAATAAATTAACCGGTTAACCGGTTTATAACGGTTAAACGCACACCCCTGTAAATCAGTTATCAGTATCTGTTCTCTGTTTGTTGTTCTTGCCGTCTGATTGATTCAATTTCTTATTTCTTACGTCCATAACTCCATAGTCCGCAAATCGAACTGTGTGCAAACAATCCACGTAAATCTTCTACTCTGTGAACAAAGAACGGCTGTAACGGCTAATAAAAAGGTATTTATAAGTTGTCAACACAGACTGAGGCCTAGTGCGAAAAGTTGACCACACCCACACACATCGCCCGTGGAGAAGATTAAATGTAAGTTGTAATATAAACTATATGTTGTCAAATAATTTATGGATCTAATGTAAAATTGCCTCTATGTACATAACTCTTCTTTAATTAATGTATTCGTGAAGTTTTAAAATCTCATTATCTAAATTGATTTGCTTTTCTTTGTCACAACTCACAATTTATTCCACACTCAAATTTTGCTGTTTTCTTACTTAGAAAATGGCTCAAGTTTTTGATTGGATTCGCCCAGGATACGAACTTGTCACTGTCAAGTTGGAGTGGAACGTTCAAGTGCCGTTTCTAAATACTACGGGAGGATACGGCCGACGCTTTTTGACTTCGCCTTTGTTTTCCTCACAAGAAACTCCAAATAGGAAATGGAAACTGCGAGTGGTGGACACTAATGGCACTCAAATTATAATCTCAGCGTTCCAATATAATTCCTCGGGAGTATTAGTAAATTTCGTCGAATCAGTTCTAGTGAAAATGTCGATCCTTGACAGAAATGGACGCAAACTTTTCCAGCAAATGGCCACATCTCCCCGTGGTTTCAATGGTGTGGAATTCAGAGTATTTAAAGAAGGTCTTATGAAATCGGCATGTCAACAAGAAGATGGAAGTTTCACTTTCTGCTGCAAGATTTTTACCCATGTGGAAATAATATCCGTTTCACCAGCTGATCCTTCAGTTTTTACTGTTGACTGCAGTGGTGGATTATCTACTCATCTCGATGGATTATTCAACAGCATGCAGTTCAGTGACGTCATTTTAAACATCCGCGGATGTGAATTCCCCGCCCACAAGAACATTTTGGCTGCCAGAAGCGAAGTTTTTGCTGCCATGTTCCAGCATCCGATGGAAGAACAGTCAACTAATTTAGCGAAAATTGAAGACATTGAGCCGGAAGTGTTTAATCAACTGCTGCGCTTCATTTACACGGGACGGGTGCAAGTTGACAAGTTGGAGAATATGGCAGCTAGACTATTTATCGCCGCCGAAAAATATTTGCTGGACGAGCTGAAAAACAAATGCGAAAATTATTTGCTCCGTCACATGTCGCCCGAAAATTGTGTCGTTCTTCTTTTAACCGGCGATCTGCAAAACCCATCGATGATGTTGATGAATGCGGCCAAGTACTTCCGGCGTTTTCCAAATGAAGTCATGGCTACCGACCAATGGAAAATAAACAAACAAGAAAATCTCGCTGTGTTGTGTAAGATTCACGAATTTGTTCACAGCCACAAATAGTTAATGGTTCACGAAATTCTCGATGACCTGAATCGGAAATTTTCTTAATTCAGATTGATTTTCCAATCCTTTTTTTCTCCCTCGTGCAAAATCAATAAATTGAACAGTTGTAACTCAGACAAAATACAGACGAGAAAATGCAGTTTCCTTTCTTTAAATTCTCTGACTTTTGTTTTTATTTCGATTTCTGTTGAAAATGTTAGACTTTGGCAGCCATTTGTGTTTAATATGAGAGCACAGCAATCAGTTTTGCATTTGGTGACTTTATTATTCCGTTAGTTTAGCTCCTGCGATTCACTGGTGTCTTGTTGTTGTTTCTTCCTAACAAACCGATAAGGAAATGAGAAAGAACAAGTTTCAAGTTCAATCAAGTCCCTCGTCCAGGAGACAACTCACAATTGAAGGTATGAAAATGGTGTCAATCGGCGGCTAACCGAAAAGAAATATTATTTATTATTTGTTATAAGAAATCATCACTTGTCTATAACGCTACAACGAGTAAGTAAGACTGTAATTCAGAATTCAGATATACACCGCAGATGAAGACAAAAAGAAAACCCAGCATAACGTCCTTGTTTACAAACGCACTCAATCGCGTCGATGCATTTAATGAACCCCATCATCCATAGAATCAAACGGTTTTATGATGTACGCACCAAAAGTCGATAGCTGCTGGATTGTTTGGTTGTATTTCAATTGAACTGGAACGTTAAATAACCACACAGTTTCATATTTTTTTTTCCAGTTACGCGGGAATTTGTGCGGCTATAATGCGATACACGTATACAACTCTAGAAGCATTTCTAGTATATATGGCGGGAGAAAGGGGAGATATGATTCAATTAATGTAATCCATTGGTTTATACGGATATGTGGGAAGTCCGCTAACCGAAAGTCAACCACTGATGTATTATAAAGGTATGTATGAATGTGACATTATTTTCATTGAATTTATTCCCCCCTCGCCGTGAACATATTTGGCCCTATAAAGGCGTTGTCCTTTTCCGATTCTCTTCACTATTCAAATCAGACTTCTTACTGTGCAACAACAACGTCAATAACAAGACCATCATCATGAACATTTATTACATTCTGAAGGTGAGTGAAAACAATAATAGTGTCCGGCTTATATTGGAATGAAAATTTGAATTGAAAACACAACAGGTGTGCTCACTAATTATGGTGAGCCTGCTGGCGGTAGTATCCGCAAATCGGCAACGTATTAACACCAAACAGCAAGAAGATCCGCTAGGTTTCTTCCAGTACGTTAATGTTCCCGCATACCTGCAGTACGAATTTGGTTTCAATCGCGGGAGTTTTGATCATCAAGTGTCCCGTCAGGAGCAATTCAACAACGGAAACTTCCGCTCTAAGGTTAGTGATTATTATCTATTATTCAATTTTGATTATGTTATCTATCACATTTCTTGATTGCCTTATTTGTGTATAGGTCAAATGGAGTGATAGTTATGAAGGAATGGGTGCTCATTATTTTGATTACAATCACGGCGGAAGCAATTTACCTGAATACACACCTGAATATCAGGTTCCTAATTACAATGTACCTCCTCCCGACAGCAATCCTGCGGCGACACAAGATTTACCTCAGTCAAGTTTAGACACCCTTTTCCGATTTCCGCCTAGACCTGATCATCAATTTTAATTTCTTTGTTAATATGATAACACATATATAATTTATTCTATTTAAATCATTTTTCTAAAATGAAAGAATGTTATCACGTGTGTATTATTTGAAATATGAATTGAATATCTAACATGAATACACCAACTTAATTAACTATACGAATTATATTTTCGCTCTATACGGATATAAGAATGAAGATGTAATCAGATATGATATAATTAAATTTCCCAATGAAATTAATTTGTTTATAAATTTTTTGGGAATTTTTGTATCGCGCTTGGCATTTCAAATTTCGCACTGACTTTTGCCTAGCTCTCGTCTTTATCAAACACAAAAATAGAAAGTCGAAAATAAATTTGAAATTTTGAGTTTTCGACGATGGGTCATCACTTTTACTAACCTTATTGATTGGAATAGATGCTGACCCCTGGGTTTCTAAAAGTAGGAAATAAGCGGAAATAAGTAAAGACAAACGGGGTTTTCAGAATATTAGAACAATGTTTCATCCATTGGCCTTGGCCCTTGGCTATACATATTTCTTTGCTGCCTGAAAGTGTAGTGCATTATCTGCTATATATGTACATTACGATAGCAAAAGATGGTATATTAAATATATAGGTCCGGGGAATTTCCAGTGTCATCACCGCAATTTACCGTAAATTTATCCGCATCTTTCCGTTGCGCTATATGTCAAAAAGAAGCTATCAGGTGTCTGTGGTTTTTGTTGGATACACATAAATATGAGTATGTTTCCTTTACACTATGTGCCTTACAGTGTCTGCAAGCGTCACGTCCACTATAGTACAGTCATGCAGATTCGTTATATTTCGGTAAGTAATATATTCTCATTTGTAGGCATATAGATTATTTCAGATAATTAAAATGATGTGCTGGATATCATTGAAAATAAAAGGTCTGGATTTGTGTTACGGGATGGACGTGGACGGTGGTACTAGTCAACTCGGATACTACACCATCAATAACTCAAAGACAAATCAGTTACTTTCAATACGCCAACGCCCCAGCGCCCCATCAATACGAATTTGCTTTCAATGTTGGCAGTCCCGAGCACCAAATCTCACGCCATGAACTATCCAAAGACGGTAACTTTCAAGCAAAGGTAATAAACTACGTCAAAATTTTCAATTAGTATTTATAGCATCAGCTTCTAACTTAATTATCTTTTTTGAATTGGCAGGTGAAATGGAGCGACGCTGACGAAGGTATGGGCGGGAGTTATTTCGATTATAATCACGGGAACATTGGAAACATTGCCGAAAGTAGCAGGAATGTTAAGGTGTCCAATTACGAGCCCCACATCCAGCCACAATATTATCAAGAGCCAAGGAGACCCGAGTACAAGTCAGAAGAGCCGGCCGATAATAATAATAGCGAATTTCAACCAGATTACGCTGATTTATTCGTAGAGAAAAAAGACGATGAAATGCAATTTGATTTATTGTCTGATTATGAAGAGGATTCCAAATCTTCATCATCACCAAAAGCTGTTGCAAATGCTTTGATTCAAATACCGCAGAAAAATATTGAAACTCTTTTCCGTCTCCCCACTCTGTCCGTCGCCCAACATCTGCTCAATGTTTACTCATTGGTAAAACAAGAATAATAAGCATCCAGTATAATATACTACACTTCTCATATTTAAAAAATTCTTGTGGTGGTTTACGTGTTATTTTGTTTTTTTTTCATGATCTCATTATTAGATCGCTATATATATATAGCCTAACATTTTGCATAGTAATTTTCGCCGATATAACCTTAACGAATCAAAAAATTATTAAAAATCGATCATGGACATATGGCTTTGGGGTTGCATGATTTTTAAAAATATATGGTTCCTTTATACATATGCAATATATCGGTTACTAATACGTATAGGTATATAGTATACAGCATAAGATAAAAACTGGTTTGGTTTCTTTTGGCTTATTTATATTTCATCCATCGTATTATTTATTCAATCAAAAATGAAATAAATATGACTTGAAGTCTTGATATCAGCATTATGTTATGGTATGGCGAATTTATTCTGTGGTTCACGTCAGTATAATATAGGCTCCTTAGCATGGAAACCGCCATTCAGCATATTTTAAAAATGAAAAATTACCCATTTTGTTATACCGTCAAGGTGTAACTTGATAAAAATACTGTGCACGCATCACCTCTTTACCAGTTCATCGCCGACCAGCTGAATAGAATGAAGTACATAATATATCATCGTTTTTATTCGATCGCAGGGCGATCAAATCAAATTCGAAATTGAATATATGCGCTACATTGCGATTATTTAAAATTGTTGTTGTTGTTGATACTTATTAGCAGTTTTAAATCTGTGCGATGGCCGCGCCTCGGACTTGCGGAGGTGTCTGCGTATTTTTTTATTAATCGAGACGCTCAAGGTCAGAAGAAATTGATGAAAGTTTGACGCACTCTCATTCCGATAAGAAGAAAGTCACAATATTCATTTAAATGATTATATGCTGATGACTTTTTAATGATCTCAGAAAATTATTTATAGAAAATCGATCAATGTGCGCGTGGTTTTATTATTAGAATTGGATGAATTTTTTTTTGTTTAAATTCCATCATAACGATTACTATATACAATACATGCAGCCTGCGATAAAAACTTGTTCTGTTTCTTTTGCATTTATTTCACCTCTCTTATTTCATTTGTTCAGCAATCGAAAATTGAAACAAAAAACAAAACACAACATGACTTGAAATCTTGATCTTTTTATTTATTCTGCGATTCGCCCTAGTAGACTCGTTTTATTTGGTAAACACCAGTCTTTTTTCAAATTTGAAAACCTGTTGTTACTACCTCCAAAAGTATATAAGGTGCTGTATTATAGGTCTAAGCACAAAACAGATCTATATTTCTGGTTCAGGAACTTCATAATAGTGCTGAGCACACTTCACCTCTGGAATCAGTTCATCGCCGACCTGATCTGTAAAACTACGTAAATAATATCGTCTTGTATTCACTGCGCAATCAAATCCAATTTTACAAAAATATGCGTTTCATTGTGATTATTTTAAATTGTTATTGTTGTTGGATTTCGTTGTGCCAAGCGGTGATACGAGTGCAACCAATTGTCAACATCCCAAATCTTGGACAACTGCGTGGAACTCAGACGAGAACGGCGTTTGGTAGGAAGTTTTACGCATTCAGAGGTGTTCCATACGCTCAGCCACCTGTTGGAGAGTTAAGTTTTAGAGTAAATATTCCAGGAAATAGATAATTCTTGTTATCGAAATAATATTATTTATTTTATTTTATAAGGACCCCGTTCCAGTGAAACCATGGACCGGCGTGTTGAGTGCCACCCGAGAAAGATCTCCTTGCATTCAGGTGTTTTGTTTCACTTACACCATCATCGGAAATGAAGATTGTTTGGTTTTGAATGTCTACACACCAACGGTAACAGATATTATTACATAATAGAACAAATTTACGTCACTACCTGAATTAATATTTATTATTATAAGGTGACGGACACAGCTTTATTGCCGGTTATGGTGTGGATTCACGGAGGAGGTTTTACAATGGGTTCCGGAAATTCAATATCCAGCATAACTGATATAGCTGGCCCTGGTCCCGGCTACATACTCAATCGAAACGTCGTTCTGGTGACCATCAATTATCGTTTAGGTGTTTTCGGTAAGTGGCGAATGTTGCATATGTTGTCTTGCTGCTACGTACATACAGTGTATATTTCTTTATAAAAGGCCAACGAATTTTTAATTGGTATTAACCTGCAAGCGTTTTGACTAGCAACACGTTATATATGCACTATACAGGTTTTTTGAGCACAGAAGATGCCGAAGCCCCAGGAAATTATGGACTTCTCGACCAATCCCTAGCGCTAAAGTACGTAAACTTTGGTGTAAAACCATATTAGTATTATTCTTAGCGCTTCGGTGCTGTCAACCTTACGATAACACCAGAAAGAAATACATTTTGAGATTAAATTAATTTTAAAATTCATTGATAGATGGGTTAGAGACAACATCCGCTATTTTGGATAGGTAATCCTGACTCTGTCACTCTTTTTGGAGAAAGCGCTGGTGGCGCCAGTGTAGAATTCCAAATGCTTTCACCGCATTCTAAAGGTAAACACTTACAGGATCTCTTGGCACTTGTCACCTTATTATGAAAATTTGAATAAATTTGCCATTGTCGTGTCCATATGTCAAAACAGGATTGTTCCACAGAGCCATTTCTCAGTCCGGGTCCACTAGATGCCCTTGGGCACTGCAGAATACGGTGGGCGACTACACCAAGGCTCTGGCAAAAGATTTGAATTGTCCAACGTCAGACTCTCGGCAATTGGTCGATTGTCTCAGAAGTAAATCAGCCAAACAACTTGTAATGAACAGGAAGAAAATGTTACTTGGAATTGTATGTATAGCCTACAATAGTTCTGTATTAATAAAAAGTATATATATTTTGCTGTAATACTAATATTACATGAAACTATTTAGGGTCTATGTTTGTATCCCATTACATTTGGACCGAGGATCGACAAGGAAAGAAGTTCTCCGTTCCTTCCTGACGATCCGGAGCAACTCCTAACTCTGGGTCAATTCAATCCTGTGCCTTTCATATTTGGACTCAATGAAAACGAAGGCGGATTATTTGGTGCTGGTATTTTACCAAATTTCAATCAGTTTTCAACCAAATCTTGCATGGCTAATATATATACAGATTGAATGTTGAAAATGTCTTTTCAAAATATTATATAGCACTGGCAACATTTCCTGGCACATCTTTGAAGCAGTTTAAAAAAGATCCCGTCAATAGTATTCGTTACACGTTGGGCATGCAGAAACGCTTGGACGGCTATGAAATCGCCCAGAAAGTGCATCATCATTATTTTGTCGGCAAGACCAAGAGAAGTTGTCTAATTCCTACCCAATACGCGGATGTAATTAATAACAATACTGCTCTATCCTTATTAATTACATTCAATTTGGCATATTTAAATTGATATGCTATTTATTAGCTCATGTCGGATTCCAATTTCTTCAAATGCATTGACGAATCTGTTAAATTATGGAGCAAATATACGGCGCCAGTCCAACTTATTATTACCAATACGCTTATAGATATAAATTGGACTACGCTAACATTGCGCAATTTCCTAATCAAATAGACTTTGGTGAGTATAACGATTGAGAATAATCGCTGAAAATGAATTATCAAACACAGAAAACTAATATTTGACATTTAATTTCAATTGGAGGTGTTGTTCATGGGGACGAATTACTGATGATGTTCACCAACAAAAATATGCCCATAATTAAGCATCCAGACAACATCAAAGTGTCCAATACGTTGATAGACCTGTGGACGTCTTTCGCAACTGATGGGTATGACCTCTGATCAAATTCTAAAGCTAATAATATTTTAATTTGATTTCCTAAACATTTATCGTTTAGAGTCCCAAAAAGCAATCTCATTCTGGGTGATTGGCTCCCATTGACAGAAGGACAGACTCGCTATCTCCGAATCAACGTCGATAATTCCCATCTGATTAACGATTCCATGCCGTTTGAATCCAATTTGGCATTTTGGAATCAATTATTGGATTCGTCGTCTTTCTCTTCTGCAAGAAAAGAACTTTAAATCCAATTTTGAATTTTACGAAACATTATTTGACTATACATTAATTAACTAAACTGTTATTCAGTTATTTCGATTCTAAAATAATGTAGAATTTATGAACAGACATTCTTATCTCGCCAAGTCCGAACAAGAGGACAAATTCATCGAACCAATAAATTTGGCATCGCTAATTAAAAAACGCTCTTCAAGAAAGTATATAATATGCCATATTCTATAAATGACTGAAAGGGTCGTATATATACGTCAGTACATTTTCCAAGCGTTCAAAAATCAAAGTTGACGATGATCTCTGAATTTTCAATATCACGCAATGATGAACGAGTTCGTATATTGACCTAACATTTAGGATTTTAGGCAGCTAAACACTGAAAAACGAAGAAACTGTCGAATTTAATGAATAAGACAAAAAGTCTTATCGTATAAGTCTGAAAATGAATAAGTAATTCCCAATTAATGCTAAGTGCATGCATGCTTATAAGCCACCAGTCGGAAATCTACGTTTTAATTTAACGGTTGCGCATGTATTTTAATTATTAAATAAAAAACCAAAAAAAAAAAAAATCGATAATAAAGTCACTGTCCAGCAAGCGGATTTCGTCTTTCAGAATCGGGTTTGGGCAAATGGGTTCAGGGTTTCAACTTTTAGCTTTATTCATCGGTATCAACGGTATCTACAACAGCAAACGGCAAGGAATACGATAGCAGAAGTAGGCTATATAGAACTTTTATGTTATTATTTTCTTAACATAATTAATAAAGGGGATAATCAAGGTCTTGGATTTCTTGATATATAGCCTATATTCTAGGTAACAAACAGCATCCTATATATATCATATATACCGTAAACGCCTGTTTCGTTATTGGTCAGAAAGAACAACATGAATAAGAGAGGGGTTAAAAAATTTTAAATACATTTTTTTTTCGCGTCATCACATCTATTGCTGAAAAAATCCTTCGCATAAAAAAAAAAAAAAAAAAAATTTTCATTATTCCAGCGATGATCCCCTATGATAGCAATTGCATATATCCATTATTAAAAGAAAACTTGACGAAATCAAGCAATTTTTTTTTAGATTTTATTTTTATATTTAGTTTTCAATTCCATCCACCTGATGGTGTATCCGATTGTCCCCCAATGGCAGGATGGTTAGCGAACTGTCATGTCAATTCGGGGTCCCGGGATCGAATCCCGGTAGGACAAGACAAGTAAGGAGTCTCTCCCTACTTGGAAAAAAAAATAATTAGGAAACCGAGAGACTGGAGGAAGATACGGGGGTCAAGGGGGCACCTATTGCCTGACCCGCTGATTAGATTAACTCATTACTTAATCACATTGGGTGGTGAGTGTTCTCGGGCGAATAGAAATGCTACCGGCAAATGTGAATGTCCTTTGTATATGCGAAATATACATTGATTGTTAACATAAACAAAGTTGACGCTATATGACGATCAACTTTGGTTAACAATATCGACCAATCTAATCAGTCCAAGTACCCTTCCCTTCAAGAAGGTAAAACCCGTCCAGCTAGAAAAGTGTATAGTGAAAATTGATATAAAAATTAATGATGTATACATGTAATAAATAATAAATAAATTAAAAATTTTAATAAATCTATTCGAAACCACAGACCAAGATTAGATGTAAATATACTTCAATTTTAAAATAATCGCAATCGAAATATGTTTTCTTGTAGTAGTTCATTGGCGAAAATAGAATATTATATTCTTTTTTAAAAATTCCCGTGATGATCCGCTAGCAGCTGAGCGTGAATGTGGAAGTCTCTGTGAATTTTTTATTGAGATGTTTAAGGCCAACGGGAAATTGGTGAAATAAGTATTACGCACTTTCATTGCGATAAGAAGAAAGTCGCAATATTCATTTAAATGATTATATTTTTTAATTTTTAACAGCAACAGCGAAGGGAAGTAAATTTTATATTTTCATTCTTTGTTTTAAGCAGTGTTGTCAAAATCTTTGGCGATTTAAATCAAAAATGATTTAAATCGCGATTTAAATCTTTTTTTCATGATTTTGATTTTGATTTAAATCTTTTTCAAATTTTGCGATTTTTGATTTGATTTTTGCACAAATAAATCATTTTTTTAAATCAAAATCATTTTTTTAAATTAAAAAAGTCATTTTTGTGAAGAGCGTCATTCCCGCGATGTTGGCGCGAGATTGATGCATTGTTCTGTACTTCTGTTAGTGTAGTCAACAGTTAGTCTTCGTTTCTCTGCCTGTCAATTTCAATTTACAGCAATGGATGAGACAAATATTGACGAGTTTGAGAGTGAAGATAACGAAGAAGTTGTCACCGTTCACAACAAGCTTCCATGGTACAAGATTACTATCTTTGCTATGTACGTGTTTAGTGAAACTTTACAAAATTCATTGCCCGGCGTGTTGGAAAATATTCGTGGGAAGTGTAGTATATGCAATCATCAAATTTCCGGTCGCAGGACTGCAAACACTAATTTCTCAAGACATTTTGTATGCATTCGTTTCGCTTTATTTAGAAATTTACAACCTGTTTTTATATTTTATTATGTTGCATTGGTAGAAATCCCATCCGAAAGAATATAAGTCATACATAGATAAGCTGAAGGAAGATCGTCTTAATCAAAAGTCACGTTCATCAAGCAAAAGGCCAGCTTCAAGTTCAACAGAAGATAGCAGTGTTTGTAAAAAAAAATTATTGGACAATTTTTTTTCAAAGAAGAAGCTTCCGTCAACTGAGCAGGATGTCATTGCTGGCATAATGCTAGATTATATTGTAGCTGATGCTAGGCCTCTTAGTACTGTTGATTCGCCTAATTTCATCAAGCTGATCGGCAGTTTAAATCCAAAATTCCAAATGTTTTCAAGAAACACTTTGGCGGCCATGATCGCGAAAGAATTTAATCGTTATAAGGATGAGTTAGTGTCTCTTTTGTCCAAAGTGAGTACCGTTTGTCTTACAGCTGATGCCTGGAGCTCTCAACGGCGCGCTTTCCTTGGAATTACTGTTCATTGGTTAGACGAAACTGGCTTAACAAGGCATTCCCGAGCATTGGCGCTAAAACGTTTTTTTGGTATTTGATTTACAGATCTCAAAATTTTTTCAAAATTTTTAGTTTTTCTTTATTAGGCTCTCAAACGTATTCAAGAATCTCAGAATTAATTAGTACTATCATTCAAGAATATCAACTCGAAGGTAAAGTGCAACATATAGTCACTGATAATGGGCTTAATTTTGTTAAGGCCATTAAAGACTATTTTAACAATAAAGCTTCTGAGGCATCAGTTGTCGTCACTGAAACATTTGAGGAACAAGAATTAAGTGAGCTGCTAGAAGATTCTGACGAGATGCTTGGTGGTTTTGTTGAGCTGGAATTCGAATCTCAATCGGGAGATTTGTTTGATATTTTTGAATCCCGTATTCTAGACAACGCTCTAACCTACCATGTGTGGCTGCCTGCTCATATTAGATGTGCCAGTCATACCTTAAATTTATTGGCTAGAGCCGATGTGGAAACAGTACTTAAGAGTTGTTCAAAGGCGTTTCAATCAAAATTTGATCACTCAATGAAGAAAATTCAGGATTTATGGAACAAATGTGGTCGAAGCACTAAGGCTGCAGAATTTTGCACCCAGATTATAGGTATTACATTTCCAGTAATTTCTATAACATATTGTTGTACATATATTACAATAACAGGCCGTCAACTTCCAACTCCCTGTGCCACTCGTTGGAATTCTTTCTTCGACTCCTTAAGAGTGTTGCTTTCCGTAGACCCCATCAAGCTTAGGAAACTCTGTGAGAAGCTTCAAGTCCCGCCAATAGAACAAGACGAGCACAATTTACTGAGAGAATATTTGTCTCTTATGGCTCCAATTGCAATTTATCTTGATGTCTTGCAAGGCGAGAAAAACTGTTTTCTTGGTCTCGTCCTTCCAACGATTATGATGCTCAAGTCAAAATTGTCTGAGCTGGTGTTGGAGATCTGTGCATCACTACGGGATGGAATATTAGTTAAGCTAGAAGAAAGGTATACTTTTCATAATCTACAAATATTTCCTCTGACTTACATCTCAATATTTGTAGATTTGGATATTGTTTTGATTCCGACGACTATGTTTTAGCGGCCGTCTCACATCCAGCGTTTAAATTTGCCTGGCTAAAAGGTGACGCTGAAAAAAATCGAGCTCGACAAAAACTTTCTGCCCGAATTGCCATGAACAGTTTTACAAGAACTGAACATCAAGGAAATTTGTCGTCTGCCAATGCCAACGAACTGTTTAACTTTGATGAGAATGATTCTCCGACGAAAGACGAAATCGACCTTTATTTGTGCGATAAGGATAAAACTCTGTCTATGCTGGATCGCCATCCAGCAATTAAAAAAATTTTTCTACGGTACAATTCCGCGCTTCCTTCCAGCGCCCCAGTAGAAAGACTGTTTAGTGCAGCAGCACTAGTCTTAACTTCCCGAAGAAACCGTCTTTCTGATAAGCTTTTGGAGTACTTGTTGTTATTGAAGATCTATAAAAATTTGTAAAATCTAATTTTTGTTCAAATATAAATTTGAGAGCAGGCAATTGATTTTGATTTTGATTTTGATTTCAAAAGCGATTTAAATCGCGATTTAAATCATTTTCGAATGATTTTGATTTATGATTTAAATTTCGATTTAAATCATTTAGAAAAAATGATTTGATTTGATTTAAGATTTTGATTTTAGCGATTTTTACGAAATGATTTGATTTAGATTTAAATCACTTTTTCATTTGATTTTGACAACACTGGGTATTACACGTTAGTCTTAACATTGACATCAACTCTAAATTAAAGGTACCTACTTATTTCAATGAATGAAATAGGAAGTGAATCTTGGCTGCGGATAATTTTTGATTATTTATAATACGTACATTAAAACGTAGATTTCCGACTGGTGGCTCAGCGTAGGGAATGCCTCTGAATGCGTGAAACTTTCGACCGGATGACGACACCATTCGAGATCCACGAAGTCCACCGAGGGATGGAATATTCACGGTGGGTTGTGGCTCATCCGATTGGCATTGTAAAATCAAACAACAAATAACTGACACTAATAAACTCAAAAAGTGACGAGAATACATTTGCCGACCGATTACAGACAAACTTTCTCCACTAAATGTTCGTTCGGCAGCTTTCTTTTTTTAAGGGCGTCGCTGCTGAGAAGTCGTACAAATTTATATCACTTGATTTTCAAGCCCTTGGGATCGGCTTTTATTTTCGAATGCTTGCGAGTGTACCAGTCTATGGATGCAACGAGCCGTTCAGTCCATATGGCCCTTAAACCTTTGAAGTAAAACTGTCATTGACGGTTTTGTCTAGGGATTTAAAAAAAACGCTCTGAACCTTACCGAAAAAGTTCTCTGTTCCCTTTCGGATCAACCAGCATCAAGGACTTTAACCAAAAAACAGCGAACCCGTTCCTTAACTCTTTCTAGACCATCCGCAGGAAAATTCACCTTGATGAAATCTCAACGCCCCTTTAAACAAATGAAGGTAACAATTGAGTTACAATGACTCTATGGTGGGGGTTACCTGCTGTACCCGCGCTTTTATGTGGAAGAGAAGAGGAGATAAGGAAGTATACTGAAATATATAGTTACGATTTTCGGCATGTAAAACGTTATTCAAAAATACTTGAGTATAAAATTTATACTATAATATTGAAAATTTAAGTTAAACATTTCAAAATATTCAAATAAAATTAACGAAACAAAAAATGGTTATTGTCATAAATATTTGAGCATCTTCCACGCAATAGCGGAGAATGGATTTTAAAGTTCTATTCTTTTAGACGACGAATCCAATAATTGATTCCAAAATGCCAAATTGGATTCAAAGGGCATGGAATCGTTAATGAGCTGGGA
This sequence comes from Daphnia galeata, assembly GCA_030770115.1. Classification (NCBI taxonomy): domain Eukaryota; kingdom Metazoa; phylum Arthropoda; class Branchiopoda; order Diplostraca; family Daphniidae; genus Daphnia; species Daphnia galeata. Next base: position 14,408,482 of record CM061123.1, read on the forward strand.
CTTATCGAAGTTGATTCGGAGATAACGAGTCTGTCCTTCTGTCACTGGGAGCCAGTCACCCAGAATGAGATTGCTTTTTGGGACTCTAAACGATAAATGTTTTGGAAATCAAATTAAAATATTATTAGCTTTAGAATTTAATTAGAAGTCATACCCATCAGTTGCGAAAGACGTCCACAGGTCTATCAACGTATTGGACACTTTGATGTCGTTTGGATGTTTAATTCTGGGCAAATTTTTGTTGGTGAACATCATCATTAATTCGTCACCATGAACAACACCTTCAATTCAGTAAATTAAATTTTTCAAATAGTTTTCTGCGTTTGGTGATTCGTTTTCATCAGATGGCCGTTGACAAACGCCAAAAATATTTCTTTAGAATATTCTAATCGGTACTTACCAAAGTCAATTTGATTCGGAAATTGCGCAATGGCAGCGTAGTCCAATTTGTATCTATAAGCGTATTGGTAATAATAAGTAGGACTGGCGCTGTATTTGCTCCACAATTTAACAGATTCGTCAACGCATTTGAAGAAACTGAAATCCGACGTCAACTATGAAAAATTTCAATTAGCACAATACAAGTTAGCTGTGTTGTTATTTATTATTATAATGGATAGAGCAGGTGGTCTCAAAGATGCACATACATCCGCGTATTGGTCGGGAATATGACAACTTTTCTTGGTGTTGCCGATAAAATAATGATGATGCGCTTTCTGGGCGATTTCATAGCCGTCCAAGCGTTTCTGCATCCCCAACGTGTAACGAATATTATTGACCTGATCTCTTTTAAATGCCCTCATGGATTTTCCAGGAAATGTTAGCAGACCTATAATATTACAAAATATTGGTTACATAGTATATCATCAGATTTGATAGAAAACTTTTTGTCATTTTGTTTACTGGCACCAAATAATCCGCCTTCGTTTTCATTGAGTCCAAATATGAAAGGCACAGGATTGAATTGACCGAGAGTTAGGAGTTGCTCCGGATCGTCAGGAAGGAACGGAGAACTTCTTTCCTTATCGATTCTCGGTCCAAATGTAATGGGATACATACATAGACCCTATATTACATAGTAAATGTATAATAGTATAAAATTGCTGGCATTATATTCTTTAGTGTAGGGTACGACTAATACATACAAAATTAAGCAACGTTGTCTTCCTGGTCATTAAAAGTTGTTTTGCTCTTTTACTTCTGAGACAATCGACCAATTGCCGAGAGTCTGAAGTTGGACAATTCAAATCTTTTGCCAGAGCCTTGGTGTAGTCGCCCACCGTATTCTGCAGTGCCCAAGGGCATCTAGTGGACCCGGACTGAGAAATTGCTCTGTGGAACAATCCTGTTTTGACATATGGACATGACAATGGCAAATTTATTCAAATTTTTATAATAAGGTGACAAGAGCCAAGAGATTTTTTAAATGATTACCTTTAGAATGGGGTGAAAGCATTTGGAATTCTACACTGGCACCACCTGCGCTTTGTCCAAACAGAGTGACAGAGTCTGGATTACCACCAAAATAACGGATGTTGTCTTTAACCCATCTATCAATATGATTTTAAATTAATTATTACATCTTAAAACGTATTTCTTTCTGGTGTTGTATATCGTTATGTTTACAGCACCGAAGCGCTGAGAATAGTACTAATGTATGGTTTTACATCAAAGTTTACGTACTTTAGCGCTAGGGATTGGTCTAGAAGTCCATAATTTCCTGGGGCTTCGGCATCTTCTGTACTCAAGAAACCTATATGTAATGCATAACATGTTAGTTAACGACTGTAGGTTATACTACTAAATAATATGTGAAATATGCGCCGAGTAAACAGCATGCGAAAATGATGCTGGCACTTACCAAAAACGCCTAAACGATAATTGATGGTCACCAGAACGACGTTTCGATTGAGTATGTAGCCGGGACCGGGACCAGATACATCAGTTATGCTGGATTCTGAATTTCCGGAGCCTCCTCCAAAACCACCTCCGTGAATCCACATCATAACCGGTAATAAAGCAGTATCAGTCAACTATGAAAGAATATTAAATCAGGCATTAATAATTTGTTCTTTGATTCTATAATATCTGTTAGTATACCGTTGGCGTGTAGACATTCAAAACCAAACAATCTTCATTTCCGATAACCGTAGAAATGAAACAAAAATACTGGATGCAAGGGGACCTTTCTCGGGTGGCACTCAACACGCCGGCCCATGGTTTCACTGGAACGGGGTCCTTATAAAATGAAAATAACAATATTTTGATTTTGACAAGAATTATCTATTTCCTGGAATATTTACTCTAAAACGTAACTCTCCAACAGGTGGCTGAGCGTAAGGAACACCTCTGAATGCGTAAAACTTCCTACCAAACGCCGTTCTCGTCTGAGTTCCACGCAGTTGTCCAAGATTTGGGATGTTGACAATCGGTTGCACTCGTATCACCGCTTGGCACAACGAAATCCAACAACAATAACAATTTAAAATAATCACAATCAAACGCATATTTAAATTTGATTTGATGCGCAGTGGATACAAGGCGATATATTACGTAGTTTTACAGAGCAGGTCGGCGATGAACTGCATCCAGAGGTGATGTGTGCTGCCCAGCATTATTCTAAAGTTCCTGAAACAGCATTACATATATATTGTGCTTAGAGCAACAGGTTTTAAAAAGGTTTTTAAGGTAGCAACAGGTTTACAAAATAACAAAATAATAATTAAGTTTGCCGAATAAAGAATACTGAAGCGGATCGCATCTGAAGCTAACAAGATCAAGACTTCAAGGCTCGTGTTATATTTATTTCATTTTTGACTGAATTAGCAGTGAAGTGAAATCAAGCAAAAAGAAACAATCAAACAGGTTTTAGCCAATCATACGATGTAAACTGTATATCTATAACCGTTACATATTGCGTCGGAATTATTAAATCATATTCAATCCCAAAGCCATGCAAGTGATCGATTTTTAATAATCCAATTGTCTTCTTATAAGAGCGCGTCAAACTTTCACCAATTTCTTCATGCCTTGAGCGTCTCAATCAAAAATTCGCGGGACTTCCACATTCACGCATAGTAAATGCGTATCGCCACAGCACGGATATGAAACTGCGAGAGAATCATCGCGGGAATTTCAAAACGAATTTTTAATTCGTATCCTATAAATTTAATAAATGGACTTAAAACATATATATTTAAAATACGTAATTACGTAAATATTGTAATTATTATAAAATACGTACAAAATTAAAAAAATAGACAGCAAATTAACGAGTAAAAGGCTATAAATAGCTAATTTAATGATTGGAAAAGTATCTTGTGTATTGACGGACAGTCGGGAGAATTAGATTTCGTTACAATTCCTCTTTGACTACTGGAACATCAGAATAAGAACGCAATAAAGATGTCCAGAATTCAAGCCTTGATTGAAATGGCATCTCGTCATTGACGAGAACGGGACTCTCCAAGTCGATTCGGAGGTAACGCGGTTGTTGTTGCGTAGTCGGAAGCCAATGGCCAATAATTTCGTTACTGTGCGGTACCCTGAACGAACGAAAAAGAAAATGTAAAATATATTTTTAAAAGAAAATTCAGATAATCTTTTGCTGCTGATCAAAATAAATATTATGATACCCATTGGCTGAAAAAGATGTCCACAGATCGAGCAGCATCTTCGATGCTCTTATATCGCTTGGGTCAGTCATTGGAGGAATCAAATTGCTGGTGAACATCAACAGAAGTTCGTCACCGTGACAAACACCTATCCAATGAATGAGCAATTATATTCGTCATTTACGTCTATATAAAGGCAAAATTATTTGGATTTCCATTCACCAAAATCTGCATCTTGTGGAACGTTCAACAGTTTGGTAAGGGAATTTTGGCCGTGATGAGCATATTGGTAATAGTAAACGGGTTGGTCGCTGTATTGACTCTGCCATTTGACGGAGTCATCAACACATTTGAAGAAACCAATTTCAGATAACAACTTTAAAATCAAAATGAAATCACTTTTAGAAAACATATATTTGATCTGCTTTAAAATTAACTTCATATACCTGTCCGTATTGCGTCACAATGTCGTCAGTTTCCTTGTTATTGACGAAATAGTGATCGTACACTTTCTGAGTAATTTCAAGTCCATTCTTCTGCTTGTCCAGACTTAAAAGATGGAGTAAGGCGTTTACGGGATCTGAATTGAACACTTCCAAACTCTTTCCGTCGACCGTAGCCAGAGCTAATGATATAGAATTAATTTCAAAAATCCTAATTAATATTTTGAAATTTTTGAACAATTACTCGCAGCGAAAAGTCCTCCTTCATCTTGAGTCAAGCCGAAAATGACTGGCACTTGATTGAACTGTTTACGTGAAACAAGTGATTCTGGGCTGTCGGGAAGGAACGGAGAAAGTCGCTCGGAATCGATGCGCGGCCCAAATGCAACGGGGCACAAACCCAAGGCCTTTTTTTGAAAAAATTTTTAAGTAATCAAAAATTTCAATGCCAACAATATTCTGAATGAGTATATAATTCTTGCATACGATTGGAATCATCAATTTCTTCCTTGATTCCATAATTTTTTCGGCTTCTGTTTTTCTCATGCAATCGAGTAATTCTCGAGAATTGGATGTTGGGCAATTCAAATCTTTGGCTATTATACGGGTGTATTCTCCAACACTTTTTTGTAATGCCCATGGGCAACCGGTAGATCCAGATTGAGCAATAGCTCGATGGAACAATCCTATATGTTTATCAATAAATAATAATAAATATTTAATTAATTAGAAATTAAATAATTTTACCTTTTGAATGTGGTGACAAGATCTGGAACTCGACACTAGCGCCACCAGCGCTTTCTCCGAAAATAGTAATCGAATCTGGATTTCCTCCAAAGTTGGAAATGTGATCTTTGACCCACCTAGAAGAGATAATTTCAAAAATGTATAAAGAATACTAATAGAAAATTTTATTTCAAATTTTTGTAAATATTTACTTCATTGCCAGCGTCTGATCGAGGAGTCCATAATTTCCGGGTGCTTCCGCATCTTCCGTGCTAAAGAAACCTGATTAAAAAAAATATTTGTTTACAAATCAAATAATTTAATTTATTTATTTGAATTTCAATTACCAAAAGGTCCTAAACGATAATTGAGAGTCACCAAAACGACATCCCGGTCCAATATGTTGCCGGGTCCATAAAAATCAGATTCAAAATTTCCACTGCCCGCAGTGAATCCCCCGCCGTGAATCCACACCATAACCGGTAAAGCATTTTCAGTTGGCTTATTCATCTAAAATTAAAAAAAAAAAAAATATTCTGTTTCATCCATAACTATATTATATTTAAAAATGAATCAAGTCTTTCATTGATTACGTTGTGGGTGTAAACGTTCAACACCAGACAATCTTCTTGCCCATGCAGAGCGATACCGTAGATCAAATCATATTGGAGACACGAAGGACCTTCTTTGGTTGCATCCAACACATTTCCGGTCCAAGGTTTAGCCGGGATTGGGTCCTGTAAAACATATTTACATTTTGATCAACATTTTGATTCCCCTCATCAGGCCAGCGCTGAAAAGGTTCTATAAAAGATCTAAATCTATATAAGAACCCGTTCAAATTTCAAATTAATGGGGCTAATTAAATTGTTTTTTGTGGGGAAGTGAATTAATTATTAATACTGCGAATCATCTCTGATTTTATTAACACATACATTGAAACGTAGAATTCCGATTGGTGGCTCAGCGTAGGGAATGCCTCTGAATGCGTGAAATTTACGACCAGATGACGACACCATTTGAGATCCACGAAGTCCACCGAGGGATGGAATATTCACGGTGGGTTGTGGCTCATCCGATTGGCATTGTAAAATCAAACAAGAAATAACTGACAACCAGCTCAAAATGCCACGGGAATTCATGTCTATAGACTGTCCAGACTGTTCCCCACCAAATGTGTGGCTACTTCCTCGTTCACTGCATGGCTTTTTGAAGGGTTTGGCCAGCGCATGACCTCGTCCTGTTGCAGCACAGCAACAGCCGCAGCAATCTGATTTCGTTCATTAAATGTTTGAAAGTGTACTGTGATGCTGCTCGAGCTCGAGCCATAGTCCGATAACAGCAAGAAGAAAACGCGTAGTATTTTTTGGCTTTAATTGAATAATACGTGATGAATGCATCCTTGTTCAAATTGAATGTCTGGATGAGGATATTGTCTGTATAATCAATTTCAATTTGGAGAATTAAAATTTTGATTTAAGAATTTTTCAACAATTCATAAAGTTGGCTGTAAGTTTGGCTTTAAATTCCTTCATAAAAGAACATCTCATACCACATTTGAGGACTTTTAGTTATTTAGTTCTCTACTTGTGAATTCAAAAGATGGCGAATCCAATACTGAACTTACAAATGTAATAAGACATAGCTTATTACACGTTTATTTTCTCTCTAATAAAGTTGATACAGAAAAATAACAAAATTATTTTGTCATTCTAACAAAAGTATCGCGAATGGACGAGTGATGGTGTTCGGTTACAATTCCTCTTTGACTTGAACATCAGAATAAGAATCGAATAAAGTTTTCCAAAAATCGAGTCTTGAATGAAATGGCATCACGTCGTTGACGAGAGCGGGACTCTCCAAGTCGATTTGGAGGTAACGGGGCTGTTGTTGCGTAGTCGGAAGCCAATGGCCAATAATTTCGTCACTTTGCGGTACTCTGAATAAATTAAACAGAATGCAAAATAATATTTAAAAAACCAGAAATTCTGGCGATGAAAAATGAATATAATCTACCCATTGGCAGTAAACGAAGTCCACAAATCGAGCAGCATCTTCGACATTTTAATGTCGTTGGGATCGGTCATTAGAGGAATTAAATTGCTGGTGAACATCAAAAGAAGTTCATCAGCGTGACAAACACCTATGGGTTTAGTTTTAAATTGAAAACTTTGAATTTTAAAAATCATTTTTAAGATTCAAACCAAAATCTGCATCGTAAGAAACGTTAAACATATTGGCGAACGAATAATGTTGGGCACGATGAGCGTAGTGGTAATAGTAAACGGGTTGATCGCTGAATCGGCTCAGCAATTGAACTTTGTCGTCGACGCATTTGAAGAAACCGATATCAGATGAAAACTAATAAAAATTAAAACAACGATATAAGATCTAAAAAATTATTTATTACGTAAAATATTAGACCTTCCCGTACTGTTCCGCAATGTCATTTTCCTCATAATTGACGAAATAGTGATCGTACGCCTTTTGAGCGATTTCAAGTCCATTTTTTTGCTTTTCCATGGCCATGGCATAAAGTAAGGCATTGACGGGATCTGTTTTAAACAATTCCAGATGTTGGCCGTCGTTTGCAGCTAGCACTTTTGTATTAAAAATTAAAATGAATTAACGTTCGATGAAATTTGTAATTTTTTTTTTCTCTAAATTTTACTCGCAGCGAAAAGTCCTCCCTCATCTTTAGTCAGGCCAGAAATAATTGGCACTTGATTGAACTGTTTACGTTGAACAATTGATTCCGGTTTGTCCGGAAGGAACGGAGTAAGTCGTTCGGAATCGATGCGCGGCCCAAATGCAACGGGGTAATCCAATGCCTTTGTTGAAATAATTTAAATTTTTATTTTTATTGGAACCCAATCAACTCAATTTTGTACTGCATACAATTGGGATCGTCAATTTATTCCTTGATATCATAATTTTTTCGGCTTCAATTTTTCTCATGCAATCGAGTAACTCCCGAGAGTTCGATGTTGGACAATTCAAATTTCCCGCCAAAATACGGGTGTATTCTCCGACATTTGTTTGAGTTGCCCACGGGCAACTGGCAGATCCAGATTGAGTAATAGCTCGATGGAACAATCCTACATATTTATCAATCAATAATAATTAATTAATTTAATTAATTAGACATAAAATCATTTTATTACCTTTTGAATGTGGTGACAGGATTTGGAACTCGACACTAGCGCTACCAGCGCTTTCTCCGAAAATGGTAATCGAATCCGGATTTCCTCCAAAGTTGGAGATGTGATCTTTAACCCATCTGAGGATGTTACAATTTCACGATTGTCAATAATGGAATTTCTATTAATTTTTAAATATTTACTTAATTGCCAGATTCTGATCAAGGAGACCGTAATTTCCCGGTGCTTCCGCATCTTCCGTGCTCAAGAAACCTGATTTTTAAAAATTATGGTCTATTATAATTTCTGATTAATTTATTGCATCGATTTTAAATTATACCAAAAGGTCCTAAACGATAATTGAGGGTCACCAAAACGACATCCCGATCCAAAATGTGTCCGGGACCATAAAAATCCGATTCAGAATTTCCACTGCCCGAAGTGAATCCTCCGCCGTGAATCCACACCATAACCGGTAAAACATTTTCAGTTGGACTGATCTATACATCACAAAATCAAAAAGAATATTCTGTTAAATCCTTATTAGCCTATATTGATTCGAGTCTGCCATTGTGATGTTACGTTGTGTGTGTAGACGTTCAAAACCAGGCAATCTTCTTGTCCAGCCATAATATCAGAGAGCCATAGAGTTTGCAAACACGAAGGACCTTCTTTGGTTGCATCTAACACATTTCCTGTCCAAGGTTTAGCTGGAACTGGATCCTGTGTAATTTATTAATATGGGTGTATTTAAGCTTTTTATTATTACTACATTATATGCATATTATTTTATTTATTTCTTTATGTATTAAGAATTATTATTTAATTAATGCTTCGTCATGATGACCGTGACTCTTTTACTGACATGTTGCAGCGGCTTGCAACATCACTCGGAGAAAAGGCCAACAAAATTAAAGGGGTTTTATATAGTCAGCAGGTTGGAACTTTATGCCTGATCATCATACCCGCACAGTTGTTGACATTATGCCAAACAAACAAAACTACTGAGTGCTTGAGGCTAAAGTTGCACGACGGTCAGTTTCACATTTATTATATATTCTTCTCCCACTTTCGCTTGGTGCGTTGTATATTTTGTAAAACTGATTTGGTCGCTGTCACTATGTTCAAAAACTAAAATCACCTTGAAACGTCACGTTCCATGTAAGGGAATGCTTCTAAAAACTTGAATTATTCTACCTGTCGCCGACGTTATCTGAGATTATTCAAGAAAAATTGAATTTCCAACAGGGTACAATTACGGTACATAATCGAAACGTGATTGTTATTAGATAAAACATTTTTAAAGTTAATATTGCGCCATTCTTCTTATATATCGTTATAGGAGTAGGCTACTTTATTATTACAATTGAAATAGGAAAAATATTTTATTTCATAACAACCAGCACAAGATACGCATGGGTGAACTTTGAACATTTTTGTTTTCAAAAATTGAAACCGTCATCTTTGACCTTTTTGAACGATACGTCAAAAACACTTTGACTGTTTTGACTGATACGCTATACGATAAGATGCAATGAGAGAAAAATTAATTTTTGCGTTAGCGCAATAATTCTCAATCTTATATTATGGCAAACAAGTCCACTATATTCTATTTTCTGTTGCAATATAAAAATTTCCACCAATTTCCTCTGGCCTTGAGCGTCTCTATCAAAATTAACGTGGAATTCCTCGCTAAAATGCGCAACACCATAAGTGTATTCCATATGTATATTCCATATGTTATTGCTAGCGGAAGTTTTCACAAAGAATTTGACAATCCCATCCTACATTGATGGATGAATAACTGCGTCACTTTTTGGTACACTTTTATTGTAACTGCGATTATCAATTCCGATTTAATACGTACATTGAAACGTAGATTTCCCACTGGTGGCTCAGCGTAGGGAATGCCTCTGAATGCGTGAAACTTTCGACCGGATGACGACACCATTTGAGATCCTCGAAGTCCACCGAGGGATGGAATATTCACGGTGGGTTGTGGCTCATCCGATTGGCATTGTAAAATCAAACAACAAATAACTGACAACAAATTGAAAATGCCACTGAAATTCATGTCTAGACTGTCCTGGCCGTCCTGGCTCTATGGTCCACCATGTGTGATGAGACTACTTTCTATTTTTCATTGCTGCGTTACTAGAATAGATTTGATTGTTATGAACACGCTCATCGCGCATGGTTTTTGCGCTTTCATTTTCAAATGATTGGGAATGTACTGATGAACGAAAACCGAGCAGTTTCAGTCTATCTATTATCTGTTTTTAAAAAGAGCCTTTAGACTGTCAAAAGGCGATGCATCTTGACTGTATTGTACGTGATGATTTAATACATATTTGTCACTGTTCGGAATTTGGACTATAAATTATTTAACATTTTGTGAATCAGAAGTAATGAATAAATTAGGTATAAATTAAAATGTTCCAATTTCGGTTCAAATGAAATCAAATCATTAAAGCTAACTATTACACAATTTAAGATTTGCCCGGTGCTTTGTTGTGGAGAAAACGGAGACTATGTCCATTTGTCCAGTGTCTTAATTACTTAAATTCCCGCGTGATCAAGACGAGCTGATTTATCATAATAAAATTTCGATTGGTGTTTGGTATTCGTCTATACCAAATCCCACATTTTCATAGTACCTATTTAACTTAAGTAGCTATAAGACACACAGAGAGCTTATTTGATTTAGTGTATTTTGAGTCCCTACGTTGGAAATTCTAGAATATCACTATAATTTTCATAATCACAAAAGTAACGTGTTATTAGGTCTGTATGGACGTAAAATGCAGAACATCAGGCTCAGAGTTCTGTTACAATTCTTCTTTGGCTGGAACATTATTATAAGAACTCAATAAAGTTGTCCAAAAGTCGAGTCTTGAATGAAAAGGCATCACGTCGTTGACGAGAACGGGACTCTCCAAGTCGATTTGGAGATAACGGGGCTGTTGTTGCGTAGTCGGAAACCAATGGCCAATAATTTCTTCACTTTGCGGCACTCTAAAATAATTTTTTTAAAAATCAATGTATTAAAAAGGACATTGAAATAGTTAAAATCATTCAAGAGCAAACCCATTGGCTGCAAAAGATGTCCACAGATCGAAAATCATTTTCGACATTTTAATGTCGTTGGGGTCGGTCAGTGGGGGAATTAAATTGCTGGTAAACATCAACATGAGTTCGTCTCCATGACACACACCTATAGACAAATGTAAAATGATTATGTACCCCTGAAATGATTTTGGGATATTCTATTCACCAAAATCGACATCCTGTGGAACGTTCAACATTTTCGTGAGAGAATTTTGGTTGTGATGAGCAAAGTGGTAATAGTAAACGGGCTGGTCGCTAAATTGGCTCAGCAATTGAACAGATTCGTCGACACATTTGAAGAAACCGATATCAGATGTAAACTAAAAATTAAATCGGAATAGGATCGTTAAATTATTGACCGAAATATTTTTGAAATTAAAGTTTCATACATCCCCAAACTGTTTCACAATGTCATCGCTCTCCTTGTTGACGAAATAGTGATCGTACGCCTTTCGAGCGATTTCAAGTCCATTCTTTCGCTTTTCCATGGCCATGGAATAGAGTAAGGCGTTTAGGGGGTCTGCTTTAAAAAATTCCAGATCTTGGCCGTCGGTTGATGCCAAACCTGTCATTTTTTAGAAATTATAATCAATCAACGTTCCCGTTCTTTTAAGTGTTTTTCTTTATTTATACTGGCAGCGAAAAGTCCTCCTTCGTCTTGAGTCAGGCCAGAAATAATTGGCACATGATTGAACTGTTCGCGTGAAACCAGTTTGTCTGGACTGTCGGGAAGGAACGGAGAGACTCGCTCGGAATCGATGCGCGGCCCAAATGCGACGGGGTATAACCCCAGTGCCTTTGAGGAAATAATTCAAAATTTTAAAGTATTAATAAGATCCCAGCAATTTTCTATACATACAAATGTCATCGTCAATTTTTTCCTTGAATCCATAATTTTTTCGGCTTCTGTATTCCTCAGGCAATCGAGTAATTCTCGAGAATTGGATGTTGGGCAATTCAAATCTTCCGCCAAAATTCGAGTGTAGTCCCCGACATTTTTTTGTAATGCCCACGGACATCCGGTAGCTCCTGACTGAGTAATAGCACGATGGAACAATCCTATATGTTTATCAAAAAATTAATAATAATAAATGAATAAATAATTCATCCCTTTAATACCCTTTGAATGTGGTGAAAATATTTGGAACTCGACACTAGCGCCACCAGCGCTTTCTCCGAAAATGGTAATCGAGTTTGGATTGCCACCAAAGTTAGAGATGTGCTCTTTGACCCATCTTAAGAGTGTAATATAATTTTAAGAATGTTGGGATTTAAAATATCTATTATTTTAAAAATATATTTACTTAATTGCAAGCGTCTGATCGAGGAGTCCATAATTTCCCGGTGCTTCCGCATCTTCCGTGCTCAAGAAACCTGATTTTTCATAAAATATTTGTTATGAATTAAACAATTGAATGCAAGGATTTTTTGGGAGAAATTACCAAAAGGTCCCAAACGATAATTGATCGTCACGAAGACGACATCTCGATCCAGTATGTGTCCGGGACCATAAATATCCGATTCAAAATTTCCACTGCCTGTAGTGAAGCCTCCGCCATGAATCCACACCATTACCGGTAAAGGATTTTCAGTTGGATTGATCTACAAGAATAATTTTTATTAAATCTATTCAATATAGAGTTGAGTCTTTTCATTGTGATATTACGTTATGGGTGTAGACGTTCAGCACCAGACAATCTTCTTGCCCTGCTGTGGCACCAGAGTACCACACATTTTGCATACACGAAGGGCCTTCCTTAGTTGAATCCAGCACATTTCCAGTCCAAGGTTTAGCAGGAACTGGATCCTGTGTAAATTACATTAATTTTTAATTACGAAAAAATGTATGGGTTTTGTATGTTTGTTTTTTCCAACGAAGCCAAACTACGGACTGCTTGAGGCTATAGTTGCGTGACGTTGATTATTTTTCTCCAACTTTCGCTTGGTGCGTTGTTTACTTTACAAGTCTTTTATAAACCGATTTGGTCGTTGTCCCCATGTTTTATAAAAAACAAAAATCACCTTGAAACATAGCTTTCCTATAAGGAAATGCTTATTCTAAAAACGTGAATTATTCTCCTATTCACCTGTCCCCGACATAATCTGGGATCGTCCGACGGTCCGAGTATATAACTCCATAAAAAGATGGAATCACGGTGGTTGTTGAACTTGGCATATTTTATAAACTCACGCACACTTGCCATTGAATAATAAATGCCTATAATACAAAATAAGGTTTCCCTTTAACGCTCCATTTTTCGTGATTTACATGTCCTGGGAATGCTGTAACGATTTAGTTCTTCTCAACCAAAAATTGCTGTCTCATTTGATAAATGAAACTCTGACAACCGATTTATTTACTTGTTGGAGCGTCTACACCGTGATTCCGCCATTTCCGTGAGAGCTTTTGAGCTGCCGTGCGTTCTACATCAAGGTCATCTTTGAAGCTATTGAAGCAATCACGCATGTCTGGTAATATTACATACATTATAATGAAGGAATAACTAAATGAATTAAAAATGAATCCAAATTTTCGATACATCCATGTTGCGTGGGGAAAAAATTAAAAAGACAAAAAAATAATATTTTAAAATTAATATTATTATGACTCTCTAGCTTCCTATCAGAATTGCAGCTAAATAAGTGTTAGAAAATAGAAACGAGTAAATATTTTTCGAAAATGATAAACACATGGGATTCGTGAACTTTGAACATATTTTTGTTGACGGAATCAACTGTCGCATTTATATGGCCCATAGTTTTGAAACGATAAACCAACTGATAAGCATAAGCTGTAGCTGTGCCGGCCGGCCCCATGGGATAGAAAAATTAAAACTCTAAAATGAGTAGACGGATCATCACGAACATTTTATAGATGAAGACAATCTTAATTTCTATTATTCTGTACTTGTTTTTCCCCATAATTGGAATTCACTAAATGGAGATATTTGAATTTACAATTTAATACGTACATTAAAACGTAGATTTCCCACTGGCGGCTCAGCGTAGGGAATGCCTCTGAATGCGTGAAATTTTCTACCAGATGACGACTCCATTTGAGATCCACGAAGTCCACCGAGGCTCGGAATGTTCACGGTGGGTTGTTGCTCATCCGATTGGCATTGCAAAATCAAACAACAAATAACTGACACTAATAAACTCAAACTACGACAAGAATACATTTGCATTCTGATAACAGAGTAAAAGTCTCCACTAAATTTTCGTCAGCTTTCTTTTTTTTTCAGTGCGTCGCTGCTGGAATGTTCAGTCTATATGAACTTGCTCTTCGCGTGATTTAGAAGTTTTTGGTTCGGCTTTTATTTTTGAATGCTTGGGAGTGTACTGATCGTACACGAGCCGAACAGTCCGTCGTGTGTGACCCAATATCTTGAAGTTTCTGCTTCAAGTGACGCCTTGATTGTACGTGATGAATTTGTCCTTGCTCGGATACTTCGGAATTAATTGATGAAGATTTTGTCTGTTTTACTTTTTACATTAAAATATTGAAGTACAGCGAAATTTCAATCTACCCAATTAAACAAAAAATAATAAAACAAAAAAAAAATAAAACAAAAAAACAGGTTTATTATCATAAATATTTGCGCATCTTCCCCGCAATAGCGGAGAATGGATTTTAAAGTTCTATTCTTTTAGGCGACGAATCCAATAATTGATTCCAAAATGCCAAATTGGATTCAAAGGGCATGGAATCGTAAATGAGCTGGGACTTATCGAAGTTGATTCGGAGATAACGAGTCTGTCCTTCTGTCACTGGGAGCCAGTCACCCAGAATGAGATTGCTTTTTGGTACTCTAAATTATAAATGTTTAAAAAAATCTAATTAAAATATTGTCAATAGGTTTAGAATTAAATTAGTCATACCCGTTAGTTGCAAAAGACGTCCACAGGTCTATCAACGTATTGGACACTTTGATGTCGTTTGGATGTTTTATTATGGGTGAATCTTTGTTGGTGAACATCATCATTAATTCGTCGCCATGAACACCTTCAAATCAAATTAAATTTTCAAATAGTTTTCTGCGTTTGAAGATTTGGTTTCAGATGGCCATTGAAAACGCCATCACCATCGCCCGGATCTTCAGGCCAACCTATGCATCTTCGCCAACTTTTGTCTACCCAAGGCGGTGGTACTAGCCCGTTTGTTTCTCCGGGTCAGACGCCCGTCCCGTGTAGTTTGCCACCCTCCCACCCCATTCGAGACACAATTCAGGACACTTTGTAATAGCCAATAATGAACTGATTTAAAAAAAAAAAAGATTCTATTTATTATTTGTATGGGAATAATATTTATATTACGAGGCAAAAGTCTTGCTTCTTCTTTGTTCTAGAACAGACAGGGGATAAAAAGCATCCCTGTTCAAGTGGGGATAAAGAGCATCTCAGTTCAGGTTGGGATAAAGAGCATCCCATTATTAATACAACCCCACGCACAGACGGACTTTCGACCGCTTCTCTTAACTGCCATCGTGTGGCCAGGATCGAATCACGTTCCATTCGTGCGATAAACGAACGGACGAATGCATTCTTGGGACCTATAAAAATAAAGGCATATCAATTAAAATTCTACATCATTTATTTACATCATTACAGCAAGAAAATCATGGTCAGAAATAAAATCACGAAAAACCCGATCGGGAGTAACATCCGGAATAAAGTAAATTTGAATTAATTTTGATTAATTATTAAAATTCCGTTCGGGAAAAACTTAATAAAAATCACGATCGACAGCAAAACATGAAAATACCGACCGAGAGTAAAAAATGAAAATGTTGATCGGGATTAGAAACACGAAAATCCGCTTCGGGAAAAATAATGAAATTCAGGATCGGGAATAATACATGAAATTCACGATCGGGAGTAAAACATGAAAATCACGATCGGGAGTAAAACATGAAAATCCCGTTCGGGAAAAATTTATGAAATTCACGATCGGGAGTAAAACATGAAAATTACGATCATGAGTAAAACATAAAAATCCCATTCGTGAAAACTTTAAGAAATTCACGATCGGGAGTAAAACATGAAAATCACGATCGGGAGTAAAACATGGAAATCACGATCGTGATTAAAAACACGAAAATCCCGTTCGGGAAAAAACTATGAAAATTGCGATCGGGAGTAAAACATGAGAATCCCGTTCGGTAGTAACTACGAAAATCATGACCGGGAGTAACTTAATGAAAATCGTGATCGCAGTATAACTTTATGCAAATAACGATCGGGAGAAAAATCACGAAAATCTTGATCGGGAGCAAAAACACGATAATCCTGATCGGGAGTAAACCCGAAATTTACTATCGTGAAAGGGATTACATTCCATAAAATCATGATTTCCTTAAACTTTTTCGATTCACGATCGGATTAAAGAAAAAAATTCACGATCGTGACTTACCCAAAAGTTTTATCGTCGCTGAAAATCACGGAGTTCCACCAATCCTGATTGCGGTCACCATAGGCATTTGCGAATGCTAGCCTTTGTTTTCTCTGCACATCCGTAAGGAACTCTTTTTTACAGGGGACTCTAGCGTGTATTTCCCTACCCTTCAATTTACGGGAAATAGTGGAGCGTGAAATGGGCAATTCACATACATCTAAATAAAAAATATAACTATGAATCTTTAGGTTAGGGGGGGCATATAAATTATCACCTTTGATTTCTTGCAATGAGGTAAAGGGCTTCGCTCTGATAGTTTGAAATATTTGGTCGTCTTGATCAGGTGTGGCGATTCGGGGCCGTCCCGATCCTATCTGGCGATTCACATCAAAGGTGTTGAGATAACGATTGATCCATTTGGTTACCGTATTCCTATGGCACCCAATATCACGCGCAATTCGGACGGCAGGTGCATTTCGCTGATGAGCGCTATGATTGCACCTTTTTGTTGGACACTTAGGTGATTATTAGCCGGACGTTGGAACATGGTTCCTTCTGGAATACCAAATATAAAATAATTCTCCCTCCCCAAGTTGGGTTTTCGTTATATCCACAAAATTTTTCTAAATACTGACCTTGTAGTTCCTTTGTCTAACCATAGAAACTTAGATTTATTCATTTATAGAAACGTTGACCGTATTCATGGTCGCAGCATATTGAGAAAAGCTATACAGGAAAAGAAAAAAAAATGTTTCCCAGCCCATTATTTAAATCCCTTGTTCCATTCTAAAATCTGCGCGTGAATCTCCTCAGTTGGTTAGAAAGTTCCATTTACGCAACATGTCTTCGTTTCTCAGCGCCTGCGAGGTGAAAAAAAGACTGCAGTTTGCATCTTTACAAGCCGAAAGCAATTTGAATAACGTTATATTTTCAGATATAACCACCTTTAGGTAATTATTAACTTATTTAACCTTTAATTTTTAAGTTTTTATTTGTGTGCGTTTCGTATTTTACCGTGCTATATTTGCATTTAAAAAATTGTGTATTCGTATTTTATAACTAAAAAAATGTAACTTACAATCGGTTTTTTGTTTAATATTTAGCTTACATACTGGCAGACATGTATTCGTGGCACGCGTCCACGCATATCAGTGATAGCACGCGTCCACGCATATCAGTCCACAGCCAGTATCCGCGTATGGGCTTGGTTTTCATCCGATGGAGCGGGATCTATTGCGCTGCTAGATCATCTATCGGATAATCAGTTTGAGGAGCTGGTGGAGGAAGAGCTCATCCCTCAAGCTGTTGCCCGTTTCGGCACTGGTCCCGTCCGCTTCATAAGTGACAACGAGTCCCGAGTCCCATTCGAAACCTTGAATGCACTCGCCATCTCATACGAAGAACTAAGGTGGCCTCCTAAATCCCGTTATCTCTCGCCTTTTGTGACCATATGGTCATTGATAGAACAAGGTATCCGTCTACAGTGGGGAGAGCCGAGAAACGCGGTTGAGCTGTGGGATTACGTCAGCCTGATGTGGGAGAGACATAGTGAGCAGCCACTCTTTTGGATAGGACTAACAGCAAGCCTTCAAGAAAAATTACGCTCCATCGTCACTGCAGGCGGCGAGGTTACCGAAGCCGAGAAAAAATAATTTAAAAACTCCAATAATTGTAACATCCCTTTTAAAAATTAATTCATTTCAATGTTGGTGACAATATAGACAGTTATTAGAAAAAAAGAATTTCAGGTTTTCTTATTTTTCACAAAATTTCACGAATCTTTTTTCCCATACCACATACTTCCCTTGATCTTCCTCTCCCATCCATCAAAATGATTTAAACTAATCGAAAATGTCAACAACTTCAAACAAAACAAAATAGGTATTTTAGGGTTTGTTGTTATATTCTCTTCATGTTCGATTCACTCTATCATAATTAGTAAAAGCTTGAAGCAAATTATTAAAACAAGTTTAGAATGTTTCTATGTTATCTCTCCGATTTACGACGACACCTTCAGATACTGACCCACAGCCGCCATGTATTCTTTTACGTGGGACATTCCACGCCAAAAAACCAATCGATGCCGCGATGAAAATTTAGATTTTGATCAAAATTGGAGTGTGTATTGGAAAATACACAAACAATTTAATGCCAAATTTTCAGATTTTTAATGTCATTAGTTTCGAGTCATTAGTTTCGAGTTATTGCGATTTAAAAATTGCATTTTTTCATTTTGCCGTGAAGGCAAAAAATTTTTGAATTTTTCTTTTTTTCTATTTGTTGCCTCTATTTTTAACTCGATTGCGATTTAAAAAACGTCAATCGATTCCTTATTGCTTTATTTATATAGCTCACGAATTAATTTTATTTTTAATAAAAAATTAAATGTATAGTTAGAAGAATAAAAAAAAAATCCGTTAACTTCAAAATTCTGTATCACAGAATGCTTGTTGTTTGCGTAATTCTAGTTTTTACCACTAGAAAGAAGAACTATTAATTATTATCATATAAAAAAACCACGGGACTTATTTTCTTTATAGTTGAGCATTAATTAAATCTATAAAGGGCCCTTTTTGCATTTCAAGCCGTTTCTTCTGCCCCCGAGCATTCTCCCCCCTCGCTCCCCTCCCAAAATAGCCGACATTCGTGGGGGGAGAATGAAGTTATACATTGCGCACGCTGAGTTACGCATGCGCTGGCTACTGTCCAGATGTTCATTCTCCCCCTCCTCCCTGTCCAGACACTTTATGATGGCGACTCTGAGCTCTCAAAGCCTTTCGATGTCTGAAAGCCTTTCGAGCTCTCAAAGCCTTTCGGGACACCGAAGTTAACCCTATGTCTTCTCTAGCATACACTTGGTATATAAACACGCACCCTCATATGCATAAGGCAGGGGCCGGTGAGCGTATGCGTGTAAGTTCTCTTTATTCTTTCTATTAGCCTGTTGATCTGTTTATGTACTGTGTTTGACTTGCGCGAGTAATAAAGTGTAGTTATTCGGTAACACTAGCTGTTTATTAGTTATTGTAAGCGCAACTTCCTCGTACAGAAGCGCGCCTTACAGATTCGAAAAATTGAAAAATGAATTCCCATGATTTACATTTTAGAGGGATGTTACTCGTAAAATCTATTGTATTTGTTTGAAATTTCTGGCTCAAAAGTATCACAAGGACACCCTGAACACAGTTCTATAAAAATGTTATGGTATTTGTTCTTCAAAATCCCAAGGTAGAGCCACAAAGATTCAAAAAATTGAAAAATGAATTCCCATGATTTACATTTTAGGGGAATGTTACTCGTAAAATCTATTGTATTTGTTTAAAAATTCTAGCTCAAAATTATCACAAGGACACCCTCAACATAGTTCTATAAAAATGTTATGATATTTGTTCTTCAAAATCCCAAGGTAAAACCACAAAGATTCAAAAAATCGAAAAATAAATTCCCATGATTTACATTTTAGGGGGATGTTACTCATTAAATCTATTGTATTTGTTTGAAATTGCTGGCTCAAAAGTATCACAAAAACACCCTGAACATAGTTCTATAAATATTTTATGGTATTTGTTCTTCAAAATCCCAAGGTAAAGCCACAAAGATTCGAAAAATTGAAAAATGAATTCTCATGATTTCAATGAGTTTACTGTGTTATACAATGGCTATGGTAAAAACCAATTTTTATATTTGAGTGTTAATTGGGGCCCCTAGTATGTCCTAGGATAATTTCTTATTTATAATACCATTTGTAGGGAGATCTGGGGTAACAGACCCTAATAGAAATCGAATTAAAAATTTGATCTTGTGAATTCATTGTTCCGCTTCAAAATGCAACATGTTTGTGGGATTCTACATTTTCAGAATAATAGCTTTGGATATTTTAAAAGCTGTTTTAAATATTCTGAAACATTGGTTACTGCTGTATTCCACAAAAAAATTAATAAATTCAAAAATTAACTAACTGGGTTACTACGCCCTCCTCAGGACAGTCATTTACATTTTAGGGGGATATTACTCGAAAAATCTATTGTATTTGTTTGAAATTTCTGGCTCAAAATTATCAAAAGGACACCTTGAAAATAGTTCTGTAAAACTTTTATGGTATTTGTTATGGTTATTTTCTTTCTGAGGTATCCTTTGGAACTCAATTAATCAAGGTTTCATTTTACATATACTTTGTACTATTCAGGAGTAACAAATGCTTCAGAATACAGAGTCCAGCTATTAAATTACCCACAAAACACATTTGGAAACTTCTGGGATCCTACATACATGTCAAACAATTAAAAATATTGGAAGTCCTCGTGCATGCAAGGAGACCCAAGTAAGCCACCGAAACAAAAAAATCGGAGTGTAACACAACCATTGGACAAATACGTGGTATAACATATGCTTAAAATCTCAACTATCTTTCTGAGGTATCCTTTGGAACTCAATTAATCAAGGTTTGAATTTACATATACTTTTTACTATTCAGAGGTAACCAATGCTTCAGAATACAGAGCACAGCTATTAAATTACCCACAAAACGCATTTGGAATTTTCTGGGATCCTACATACATGTCAAAAAAATAAAAATACTGGTCCTGAGGCACGCAAAGGGTCCCAAGTAAGCCAACGAAACAAAAAAATCGGATTATACCACAGCCATTGGACAAATACGCGGTATTACACATGCTGAAAATCTCAATTTTCTTTCTGAGGTATTCTTTGGAACTCAATTATTCAAGGTTTCATTTTCCATATACTTTGTACTATTCAAGAGTAACCAATGTTTCAGAATACAGAGTACAGCTATTAAATTTCCCAAAAAACGCATTTGGAAACTTCTGGGATCCTACATACATGTCAAAAAATAAAAATACTGGTCCTGAGGCGTGAAAGGGGTCCCAAGTAAGCCAACGAAACAAAAAAAATCGGAGTATACCACAACCATTAGACAAATACGTGGTATAACACATGCTTAGAATCTCAATTATCTTTCTGAGGTATCCTTTGGAACTCAATTAATCAAAGATTCATTTTACATATACTTTGTACTATTCAGGAGTAACCAATGCTTCAGAATACAGAGTACAGCTATTAAATTACCCACAAAACGCATTTTGAAACTTCTGGGATCCTACATACATGTAAAAAATTAAAAATACGGGTCCTGGGGCATGCAAGGGGACCGTAAGCCACCGAAAAAAAAATCGGAGTATACCACAACCATTGGACAAATACGTGGTATAACACATGCTTAAAATCTCAATTATCTTTCTGAGGTATCCTTTGGAACTCAATTAATCAAAGATTCATTTTACATATACTTTGTACTATTCAGGAGTAACCAATGCTTCAGAATACAGAGTACAGCTATTAAATTTCCCACAAAACGCATTTGGAAACTTCTGGGATCCTACATACCTGTCAACAAAATAAAAATACTGGTCCTGAGGCATGCAAGGGGTCCCAAGTAAGCCAGCGAAACAAAAAAAATCGGATTATACCACAGCCATTGGACAAATACGTGGTATAACACATGCTTACAATCTCAATTATCTTTCTGAGGTATCCTTTGGAACTCAATTAATCAAGGTTTCATTTTACATGTACTTTGTACTATTCAGGAGTAACCAATGTTTCAGAATACAGAGTACAGCTATTAAATTTCCCAAAAAAACGCATTTGGAAACTTCTGGGATCCTACATACATGTCAAAAAATAAAAATACTGGTCCTGAGGCGTGCAAGGGGTCCCAAGTAAGCCAACGAAACAAAAAAATCGGAGTATACCACAACCATTAGACAAATACGTGGTATAACACATGCTTACAATCTCAATTATCTTTCTGAGGTATCCTTTGGAACTCAATTAATCAAAGATTCATTTTACATATATTTTGTACTATTCAGGAGTAACCAATGCTTCAGAATACAGAGTACAGCTATTAAATTACCCACAAAACGCATTTGGAAACTTCTGGGATCCTACATACCTGTCAAAAAAATAAAAATACTGGTTCTGAGGCATGCAAGGGGTCCCAAGTAAGCCAGAGAAAAAAAAAATCGGATTATACCACAGCCATTGGACAAATACGTGGTATAACACATGCTTAAAATCACAATTTTCTTTCTGAGGTATTCTTTGGAACTCAATTAATCAAGGTTTCATTTTACATATACTTTGTAAGTAACCAATGCTTCAGAATACAGAGTACAGCTATTAAATTACCCACAAAAAGCATTTGGAAACTTTTGGGATCCTACATACATGTCAAAAAAATAAAAATACTGGTCCTGAGGCATGCAAGGGGTCCCAAGTAAGCCAACGAAACAAAAAAATCGGAGTATACCACAACCATTAGACAAATACGTGGTATAACACATGCTTACAATCTCAATTATCTTTCTGAGGTATCCTTTGGAACTCAATTAATCAAGGTTTCATTTTACATGTACTTTGTACTATTCAGGAGTAACCAATGTTTCAGAATACAGAGTACAGCTATTAAATTTCCCAAAAAAACGCATTTGGAAACTTCTGGGATCCTACATACATGTCAAAAAATAAAAATACTGGTCCTGAGGCGTGCAAGGGGTCCCAAGTAAGCCAACGAAACAAAAAAATCGGAGTATACCACAACCATTAGACAAATACGTGGTATAACACATGCTTACAATCTCAATTATCTTTCTGAGGTATCCTTTGGAACTCAATTAATCAAAGATTCATTTTACATATACTTTGTACTATTCAGGAGTAACCAATGCTTCAGAATACAGAGTACAGCTATTAAATTACCCACAAAACGCATTTGAAAACTTCTGGGATCCTACATACATGTCAAAAAATAAAAATACTGGTCCTGAGACGTGCAAGGGGTCCCAAGTAAGCCAACGAAACAAAAAAATCGGAGTATACCACAACCATTAGACAAATACGTGGTATAACACATGCTTACAATCTCAATTATCTTTCTGAGGTATCCTTTGGAACTCAATTAATCAAAGATTCATTTTACATATACTTTGTACTATTCAGGAGTAACCAATGCTTCAGAATACAGAGTACAGCTATTAAATTACCCACAAAACGCATTTAAAAACTTCTGGGATCCTACATACATGTCAAAAAATTAAAAATACGGGTCCTGAGGCATGCAAGGGAACCGTAAGCCACCGAACAAAAAAATCGGATTATACCACAACCATTGGACAAATACGTGGTATAACACATGCTTACAATCTCAATTATCTTTCTGAGGTATCCTTTGGAACTCAATTAATCAAAGATTCATTTTACATATACTTTGTACTATTCAGGAGTAACCAATGCTTCAGAATACAGAGTACAGCTATTAAATTTCCCACAAAACGCATTTGGAAACTTCTGGGATCCTACATACATGTCAAAAAATAAAAATACTGGTCCTGAGGCGTGCAAGGGGTCCCAAGTAAGCCAACGAAACAAAAAAATGGGAGTATACCACAACCATTAGACAAATACGTGGTATAACACATGCTTACAATCTCAATTATCTTTCTGAGGTATCCTTTGGAACTCAATTAATCAAAGATTCATTTTACATATACTTTGTACTATTCAGGAGTAACCAATGCTTCAGAATACAGAGTACAGCTATTAAATTACCCACAAAACGCATTTTGAAACTTCTGGGATCCTACATACATGTCAAAAAATAAAAATACTGGTCCTGAGGCGTGCAAGGGGTCCCAAGTAAGCCAACGAAACAAAAAAATCGGAGTATACCACAACCATTAGACAAATACGTGGTATAACACATGCTTACAATCTCAATTATCTTTCTGAGGTATCCTTTGGAACTCAATTAATCAAAGATTCATTTTACATATACTTTGTACTATTCAGGAGTAACCAATGCTTCAGAATACAGAGTACAGCTATTAAATTACCCACAAAACGCATTTGGAAACTTCTGGGATCCTACATACATGTCAAAAAATTAAAAATACTGGTCCTGGGGCATGCAAGGGGACCCAAGTAAGCCACCGAATCAAACAAATCGAAGTATACCACAACCATTGGACAAATACGTGGTATAACACATGCTTAAAATCTCAATTATCTTTCTGAGGTATCCTTTGGAACTCAATTAATCAAGGTTTCATTTTACATATACTTTGTACTATTCAGGAGTAACCAATGCTTCAGATAAACAGATTACAGCTATTAAATTACCCACAAAACGCATTTGGAAACTTCTGGGATCCTACATACATGTCAAAAAATTAAAAATACTGGTCCTGGGGCATGCAAGGGGACCGTAAGCCACCGAAACAAAAAAATAAAATTATACCACAACCATTGGACAAATACATATATATAACACATGCTTAAAATCTCAATTTTCTTTCTGAGGTATTCTTTGGAACTCAATAAATCAAGGTTTAAATTTACATGTACTTTGTACTATTCAGGAGTAACCAATGCTTCAGAATACAGAGTACAGCTATTAAATTACCCACAAAACGCATTTGGAAACTCCTGGGGCATGCAAGGGGACCCAAGTAAGCCACCGAATCAAACAAATCGAAGTATACCACAACCATTGGACAAATACGTGGTATAACACATGCTTAAAATCTCAATTATCTTTCTGAGGTATCCTTTGGAACTCAATTAATCAAAGATTCATTTTACATATACTTTGTACTATTCAGGAGTAACCAATGCTTCAGAATACAGAGTACAGCTATTAAATTACCCACAAAACGCATTTAAAAACTTCTGGGATCCTACATACATGTCAAAAAATTAAAAATACGGGTCCTGAGGCATGCAAGGGGACCGTAAGCCACCGAACAAAAAAATCGGATTATACCACAACCATTGGACAAATACATATATATAACACATGCTTAAAATCTCAATTTTCTTTCTGAGGTATTCTTTGGAACTCAATAAATCAAGGTTTAAATTTACATGTACTTTGTACTATTCAGGAGTAACCAATGCTTCAGAATACAGAGTACAGCTATTAAATTACCCACAAAACGCATTTGGAAACTTCTGGGATCCTACATACATGTCAAAAAATTAAAAATACTGGTCCTGGGGCATGCAAGAGGACCGTAAGCCACCGAAACAAAAAAATAAAATTATACCACAACCATTGGACAAATACATATATATAACACATGCTTAAAATCTCAATTTTCTTTCTGAGGTATTCTTTGGAACTCAATAAATCAAGGTTTAAATTTACATGTACTTTGTACTATTCAGGAGTAACCAATGCTTCAGAATACAGAGTACAGCTATTAAATTACCCACAAAACGCATTTGGAAACTTCTGGGATCCTACATACATGTCAAAAAATTAAAAATACTGGTCCTGGGGCATGCAAGGGGTCCCAAGTAAGCCACCGAATCAAACAAATCGAAGTATACCACAACCATTGGACAAA
The DNA here is from genome assembly GCA_030770115.1 of Daphnia galeata. Classification (NCBI taxonomy): domain Eukaryota; kingdom Metazoa; phylum Arthropoda; class Branchiopoda; order Diplostraca; family Daphniidae; genus Daphnia; species Daphnia galeata. The sequence goes on from CM061123.1 coordinate 14,434,339, forward strand.
TACGTGGTATAACACATGCTTAAAATCTCAATTATCTTTCTGAGGTATTCTTTGGAACTCAATTAATCAAAGATTCATTTTACATATACTTTGTACTATTCAGGAGTAACCAATGCTTCAGAATACAGAGTACAGCTATTAAATTACCCACAAAACGCATTTGGAAACTTCTGGGATCCTACATACATGTCAAAAAATTAAAAATACGGGTCCTGGGGCAAGCAAGGGGACCGTAGGCCACCGAAAAAAAAAATCGGATTATACCACAACCATTGGACAAATACGTGGTATAACACATGCTTACAATCTCAATTATCTTTCTGAGGTATCCTTTGGAACTCAATAAATCAAAGATTCATTTTACATATACTTTGTACTATTCAGGAGTAACCAATGATTCAGAATACAGAGTACAGCTATTAAATTACCCACAAAATGCATTTGAAAACTTCTGGGATCCTACATACATGTCAAAAAATTAAAAATACGGGTCCTGGGGCATGCAAGGGGACCGTAGGCCACCGAAAAAAAAATCGGATTATACCACAACCATTGGACAAATACGTGGTATAACACATGCTTACAATCTCAATTATCTTTCTGAGGTATCCTTTGGAACTCAATTAATCAAAGATTCATTTTACATATACTTTGTACTATTCAGGAGTAACCAATGCTTCAGAATACAGAGTACAGCTATTAAATTACCCACAAAACGCATTTAAAAACTTCTGGGATCCTACATACATGTCAAAAAATTAAAAATACGGGTCCTGAGGCATGCAAGGGGACCGTAAGCCACCGAACAAAAAAATCGGATTATACCACAACCATTGGACAAATACATATATATAACACATGCTTAAAATCTCAATTTTCTTTCTGAGGTATTCTTTGGAACTCAATTAATCAAGGTTTCATTTTACATATACTTTGTACTATTCAGGAGTAACCAATGCTTCAGAATACAGAGTACAGCTATTAAATTTCCCACAAAACGCATTTGGAAACTTCTGGGATCCTACATACATGTCAAAAAATAAAAATACTGGTCCTGAGGCGTGCAAGGGGTCCCAAGTAAGCCAACGAAACAAAAAAATCGGAGTATACAACAACCATTAGACAAATACGTGGTATAACACATGCTTACAATCTCAATTATCTTTCTGAGGTATCCTTTGGAACTCAATTAATCAAAGATTCATTTTACATATACTTTGTACTATTCAGGAGTAACCAATGCTTCAGAATACAGAGTACAGCTATTAAATCCACAAAACGCATTTGGAAACTTCTGGGATCCTACATACATGTCAAAAAATTAAAAATACTGGTCCTGGGGCATGCAAGGGGTCCCAAGTAAGCCACCGAATCAAACAAATAGAAGTATACCACAACCATTGGACAAATACGTGGTATAACACATGCTTAAAATCTCAATTATCTTTCTGAGGTATCCTTTGGAACTCAATTAATTAAGGTTTCATTTTACATATACTTTGTACTATTCAGGAGTAACCAATGCTTCAGATAAACAGAGTACAGCTATTAAATTTCCCACAAAACGCATTTGGAAACTTCTGGGATCCTACATACATGTCAAAAAATTAAAAATACTGGTCCTGGGGCATGCAAGGGGACCGTAAGCCACCGAAACAAAAAAATAAAATTATACCACAACCATTGGACAAATACATATATATAACACATGCTTAAAATCTCAATTTTCTTTCTGAGGTATTCTTTGGAACTCAATTAATCAAGGTTTAAATTTACATATACTTTGTACTATTCAGGAGTAACCAATGCTTCAGAATACAGAGTACAGCTATTAAATTACCCACAAAACGCATTTGGAAACTTCTGGGATCCTACATACATGTCAAAAAATTAAAAATACGGGTCCTGGGGCAAGCAAGGGGACCGTAGGCCACCGAAAAAAAAAAACCGGATTATACCACAACCATTGGACAAATACGTGGTATAACACATGCTTACAATCTCAATTATCTTTCTGAGGTATCCTTTGGAACTCAATTAATCAAAGATTCATTTTACATATACTTTGTACTATTCAGGAGTAACCAATGCTTCAGAATACAGAGTACAGCTATTAAATTACCCACAAAACGCATTTGAAAACTTCTGGGATCCTACATACATGTCAAAAAATTAAAAATACTGGTCCTGGGGCATGCAAGGGGACCGTAAGCCACCGAAACAAAAAAATAAAATTATACCACAACCATTGGACAAATACATATATATAACACATGCTTAAAATCTCAATTTTCTTTCTGAGGTATTCTTTGGAACTCAATTAATCAAGGTTTAAATTTACATATACTTTGTACTATTCAGGAGTAACCAATGCTTCAGAATACAGAGTACAGCTATTAAATTACCCACAAAACGCATTTGGAAACTTCTGGGATCCTACATACATGTCAAAAAATTAAAAATACGGGTCCTGGGGCAAGCAAGGGGACCGTAGGCCACCGAAAAAAAAAACCGGATTATACCACAACCATTGGACAAATACGTGGTATAACACATGCTTACAATCTCAATTATCTTTCTGAGGTATCCTTTGGAACTCAATTAATCAAAGATTCATTTTACATATACTTTGTACTATTCAGGAGTAACCAATGATTCAGAATACAGAGTACAGCTATTAAATTACCCACAAAACGCATTTGAAAACTTCTGGGATCCTACATACATGTCAAAAAATTAAAAATACTGGTCCTGGGGCATGCAAGGGGACCGTAAGCCACCGAAACAAAAAAAATAAAATTATACCACAACCATTGGACAAATACATATATATAACACATGCTTAAAATCTCAATTTTCTTTCTGAGGTATTCTTTGGAACTCAATTAATCAAGGTTTAAATTTACATATACTTTGTACTATTCAGGAGTAACCAATGCTTCAGAATACAGAGTACAGCTATTAAATTTCCCACAAAAAGCATTTGGAAACTTCTGGGATCCTACATACATGTCAAAAAATAAAAATACTGGTCCTGAGGCGTGCAAGGGGTCCCAAGTAAGCCAACGAAACAAAAAAATCGGAGTATACAACAACCATTAGACAAATACGTGGTATAACACATGCTTACAATCTCAATTATCTTTCTGAGGTATCCTTTGGAACTCAATTAATCAAAGATTCATTTTACATATACTTTGTACTATTCAGGAGTAACCAATGCTTCAGAATACAGAGTACAGCTATTAAATTACCCACAAAACGCATTTGGAAACTTCTGGGATCCTACATACATGTCAAAAAATTAAAAATACGGGTCCTGGGGCAAGCAAGGGGACCGTAGGCCACCGAAAAAAAAAAACCGGATTATACCACAACCATTGGACAAATACGTGGTATAACACATGCTTACAATCTCAATTATCTTTCTGAGGTATCCTTTGGAACTCAATTAATCAAAGATTCATTTTACATATACTTTGTACTATTCAGGAGTAACCAATGCTTCAGAATACAGAGTACAGCTATTAAATTACCCACAAAACGCATTTGAAAACTTCTGGGATCCTACATACATGTCAAAAAATTAAAAATACTGGTCCTGGGGCATGCAAGGGGACCGTAAGCCACCGAAACAAAAAAATAAAATTATACCACAACCATTGGACAAATACATATATATAACACATGCTTAAAATCTCAATTTTCTTTCTGAGGTATTCTTTGGAACTCAATTAATCAAGGTTTAAATTTACATATACTTTGTACTATTCAGGAGTAACCAATGCTTCAGAATACAGAGTACAGCTATTAAATTACCCACAAAACGCATTTGGAAACTTCTGGGATCCTACATACATGTCAAAAAATTAAAAATACGGGTCCTGGGGCAAGCAAGGGGACCGTAGGCCACCGAAAAAAAAAACCGGATTATACCACAACCATTGGACAAATACGTGGTATAACACATGCTTACAATCTCAATTATCTTTCTGAGGTATCCTTTGGAACTCAATTAATCAAAGATTCATTTTACATATACTTTGTACTATTCAGGAGTAACCAATGCTTCAGAATACAGAGTACAGCTATTAAATTACCCACAAAACGCATTTGAAAACTTCTGGGATCCTACATACATGTCAAAAAATTAAAAATACTGGTCCTGGGGCATGCAAGGGGACCGTAAGCCACCGAAACAAAAAAATAAAATTATACCACAACCATTGGACAAATACATATATATAACACATGCTTAAAATCTCAATTTTCTTTCTGAGGTATTCTTTGGAACTCAATTAATCAAGGTTTAAATTTACATATACTTTGTACTATTCAGGAGTAACCAATGCTTCAGAATACAGAGTACAGCTATTAAATTTCCCACAAAAAGCATTTGGAAACTTCTGGGATCCTACATACATGTCAAAAAATAAAAATACTGGTCCTGAGGCGTGCAAGGGGTCCCAAGTAAGCCAACGAAACAAAAAAATCGGAGTATACAACAACCATTAGACAAATACGTGGTATAACACATGCTTACAATCTCAATTATCTTTCTGAGGTATCCTTTGGAACTCAATTAATCAAAGATTCATTTTACATATACTTTGTACTATTCAGGAGTAACCAATGCTTCAGAATACAGAGTACAGCTATTAAATTACCCACAAAACGCATTTGGAAACTTCTGGGATCCTACATACATGTCAAAAAATTAAAAATACTGGTCCTGGGGCATGTAAGGGGTCCCAAGTAAGCCACCGAATCAAACAAATCGAAGTATACCACAACCATTGGACAAATACGTGGTATAACACATGCTTAAAATCTCAATTATCTTTCTGAGGTATCCTTTGGAACTCAATTAATCAAGGTTTCATTTTACATATACTTTGTACTATTCAGGAGTAACCAATGCTTCAGATAAACAGAGTACAGCTATTAAATTTCCCACAAAACGCATTTGAAAACTTCTGGGATCCTACATACATGTCAAAAAATTAAAAATACTGGTCCTGGGGCATGCAAGGGGACCGTAAGCCACCGAAACAAAAAAATAAAATTATACCACAACCATTGGACAAATACATATATATAACACATGCTTAAAATCTCAATTTTCTTTCTGAGGTATTCTTTGGAACTCAATTAATCAAGGTTTAAATTTACATATACTTTGTACTATTCAGGAGTAACCAATGCTTCAGAATACAGAGTACAGCTATTAAATTACCCACAAAACGCATTTGGAAACTTCTGGGATCCTACATACATGTCAAAAAATTAAAAATACGGGTCCTGGGGCAAGCAAGGGGACCGTAGGCCACCGAAAAAAAAAACCGGATTATACCACAACCATTGGACAAATACGTGGTATAACACATGCTTACAATCTCAATTATCTTTCTGAGGTATCCTTTGGAACTCAATTAATCAAAGATTCATTTTACATTTACTTTGTACTATTCAGGAGTAACCAATGCTTCAGAATACAGAGTACAGCTATTAAATTACCCACAAAACGCATTTGAAAACTTCTGGGATCCTACATACATGTCAAAAAATTAAAAATACTGGTCCTGGGGCATGCAAGGGGACCGTAAGCCACCGAAACAAAAAAATAAAATTATACCACAACCATTGGACAAATACATATATATAACACATGCTTAAAATCTCAATTTTCTTTCTGAGGTATTCTTTGGAACTCAATTAATCAAGGTTTAAATTTACATATACTTTGTACTATTCAGGAGTAACCAATGCTTCAGAATACAGAGTACAGCTATTAAATTACCCACAAAACGCATTTGGAAACTTCTGGGATCCTACATACATGTCAAAAAATTAAAAATACTGGTCCTGGGGCATGCAAGGGGTCCCAAGTAAGCCACCGAATCAAACAAATCGAAGTATACCACAACCATTGGACAAATACGTGGTATAACACATGCTTAAAATCTCAATTATCTTTCTGAGGTATCCTTTGGAACTCAATTAATCAAGGTTTCATTTTACATATACTTTGTACTATTCAGGAGTAACCAATGCTTCAGATAAACAGAGTACAGCTATTAAATTACCCACAAAACGCATTTGGAAATTTCTGGGATCCTACATACATGTCAAAAAATTAAAAATACTGGTCCTGGGGCATGCAAGGGGACCGTAAGCCACCGAAACAAAAAAATAAAATTATACCACAACCATTGGACAAATACATATATATAACACATGCTTAAAATCTCAATTTTCTTTCTGAGGTATTCTTTGGAACTCAATTAATCAAGGTTTAAATTTACATATACTTTGTACTATTCAGGAGTAACCAATGCTTCAGAATACAGAGTACAGCTATTAAATTACCCACAAAACGCATTTGGAAACTTCTGGGATCCTACATACATGTCAAAAAATTAAAAATACGGGTCCTGGGGCAAGCAAGGGGACCGTAGGCCACCGAAAAAAAAAACCGGATTATACCACAACCATTGGACAAATACGTGGTATAACACATGCTTACAATCTCAATTATCTTTCTGAGGTATCCTTTGGAACTAAATTAATCAAAGATTCATTTTACATATACTTTGTACTATTCAGGAGTAACTAATGCTTCAGAATACAGAGTACAGCTATTAAATTACCCACAAAACGCATTTGGAAACTTCTAGGATCCTACATACATGTCAAAAAATTAAAAATACGGGTCCTGGGGCAAGCAAGGGGACCGTAGGCCACCGAAAAAAAAATCGGATTATACCACAACCATTGGACAAATACGTGGTATAACACATGCTTACAATCTCAATTATCTTTCTGAGGTATCCTTTGGAACTCAATTAATCAAAGATTCATTTTACATATACTTTGTACTATTCAGGAGTAACCAATGATTCAGAATACAGAGTACAGCTATTAAATTACCCACAAAATGCATTTGAAAACTTCTGGGATCCTACATACATGTCAAAAAATTAAAAATACGGGTCCTGGGGCATGCAAGGGGACCGTAGGCCACCGAAAAAAAAAATCGGATTATACCACAACCATTGGACAAATACGTGGTATAACACATGCTTACAATCTCAATTATCTTTCTGAGGTATCCTTTGGAACTCAATTAATCAAAGATTCATTTTACATATACTTTGTACTATTCAGGAGTAACCAATGCTTCAGAATACAGAGTACAGCTATTAAATTACCCACAAAACGCATTTAAAAACTTCTGGGATCCTACATACATGTCAAAAAATTAAAAATACGGGTCCTGAGGCATGCAAGGGGACCGTAAGCCACCGAACAAAAAAATCGGATTATACCACAACCATTGGACAAATACATATATATAACACATGTTTAAAATCTCAATTTTCTTTCTGAGGTATTCTTTGGAACTCAATTAATCAAGGTTTCATTTTACATATACTTTGTACTATTCAGGAGTAACCAATGCTTCAGAATACAGAGTACAGCTATTAAATTACCCACAAAACGCATTTGGAAACTTCTGGGATCCTACATACATGTCAAAAAATTAAAAATACGGGTCCTGGGGCAAGCAAGGGGACCGTAGGCCACCGAAAAAAAAATCGGATTATACCACAACCATTGGACAAATACGTGGTATAACACATGCTTACAATCTCAATTATCTTTCTGAGGTATCCTTTGGAACTCAATTAATCAAAGATTCATTTTACATATACTTTGTACTATTCAGGAGTAACCAATGATTCAGAATACAGAGTACAGCTATTAAATTACCCACAAAATGCATTTGAAAACTTCTGGGATCCTACATACATGTCAAAAAATTAAAAATACGGGTCCTGGGGCATGCAAGGGGACCGTAGGCCACCGAAAAAAAAATCGGATTATACCACAACCATTGGACAAATACGTGGTATAACACATGCTTACAATCTCAATTATCTTTCTGAGGTATCCTTTGGAACTCAATTAATCAAAGATTCATTTTACATATACTTTGTACTATTCAGGAGTAACCAATGCTTCAGAATACAGAGTACAGCTATTAAATTACCCACAAAACGCATTTAAAAACTTCTGGGATCCTACATACATGTCAAAAAATTAAAAATACGGGTCCTGAGGCATGCAAGGGGACCGTAAGCCACCGAACAAAAAAATCGGATTATACCACAACCATTGGACAAATACATATATATAACACATGCTTAAAATCTCAATTTTCTTTCTGAGGTATTCTTTGGAACTCAATTAATCAAGGTTTCATTTTACATATACTTTGTACTATTCAGGAGTAACCAATGCTTCAGAATACAGAGTACAGCTATTAAATTACCCACAAAACGCATTTGGAAACTTCTGGGATCCTACATACATGTCAAAAAATTAAAAATACGGGTCCTGGGGCAAGCAAGGGGACCGTAGGCCACCGAAAAAAAAATCGGATTATACCACAACCATTGGACAAATACGTGGTATAACACATGCTTACAATCTCAATTATCTTTCTGAGGTATCCTTTGGAACTCAATTAATCAAAGATTCATTTTACATATACTTTGTACTATTCAGGAGTAACCAATGATTCAGAATACAGAGTACAGCTATTAAATTACCCACAAAATGCATTTGAAAACTTCTGGGATCCTACATACATGTCAAAAAATTAAAAATACGGGTCCTGGGGCATGCAAGGGGACCGTAGGCCACCGAAAAAAAAAATCGGATTATACCACAACCATTGGACAAATACGTGGTATAACACATGCTTAAAATCTCAATTATCTTTCTGAGGTATCCTTTGGAACTCAATTAATCAAAGATTCATTTTACATATACTTTGTACTATTCAGGAGTAACCAATGCTTCAGAATACAGAGTACAGCTATTAAATTACCCACAAAACGCATTTAAAAACTTCTGGGATCCTACATACATGTCAAAAAATTAAAAATACGGGTCCTGAGGCATGCAAGGGGACCGTAAGCCACCGAACAAAAAAATCGGATTATACCACAACCATTGGACAAATACATATATATAACACATGCTTAAAATCTCAATTTTCTTTCTGAGGTATTCTTTGGAACTCAATTAATCAAGGTTTCATTTTACATATACTTTGTACTATTCAGGAGTAACCAATGCTTCAGAATACAGAGTACAGCTATTAAATTACCCACAAAACGCATTTGGAAACTTCTGGGATCCTACATACATGTCAAAAAATTAAAAATACGGGTCCTGGGGCAAGCAAGGGGACCGTAGGCCACCGAAAAAAAAAATCGGATTATACCACAACCATTGGACAAATACGTGGTATAACACATGCTTACAATCTCAATTATCTTTCTGAGGTATCCTTTGGAACTCAATTAATCAAAGATTCATTTTACATATACTTTGTACTATTCAGGAGTAACCAATGATTCAGAATACAGAGTACAGCTATTAAATTACCCACAAAATGCATTTGAAAACTTCTGGGATCCTACATACATGTCAAAAAATTAAAAATACGGGTCCTGGGGCATGCAAGGGGACCGTAGGCCACCGAAAAAAAAATCGGATTATACCACAACCATTGGACAAATACGTGGTATAACACATGCTTACAATCTCAATTATCTTTCTGAGGTATCCTTTGGAACTCAATTAATCAAAGATTCATTTTACATATACTTTGTACTATTCAGGAGTAACCAATGCTTCAGAATACAGAGTACAGCTATTAAATTACCCACAAAACGCATTTAAAAACTTCTGGGATCCTACATACATGTCAAAAAATTAAAAATACGGGTCCTGAGGCATGCAAGGGGACCGTAAGCCACCGAACAAAAAAATCGGATTATACCACAACCATTGGACAAATACATATATATAACACATGCTTAAAATCTCAATTTTCTTTCTGAGGTATTCTTTGGAACTCAATTAATCAAGGTTTCATTTTACATATACTTTGTACTATTCAGGAGTAACCAATGCTTCAGAATACAGAGTACAGCTATTAAATTACCCACAAAACGCATTTGGAAACTTCTGGGATCCTACATACATGTCAAAAAATTAAAAATACGGGTCCTGGGGCAAGCAAGGGGACCGTAGGCCACCGAAAAAAAAATCGGATTATACCACAACCATTGGACAAATACGTGGTATAACACATGCTTACAATCTCAATTATCTTTCTGAGGTATCCTTTGGAACTCAATTAATCAAAGATTCATTTTACATATACTTTGTACTATTCAGGAGTAACCAATGATTCAGAATACAGAGTACAGCTATTAAATTACCCACAAAATGCATTTGAAAACTTCTGGGATCCTACATACATGTCAAAAAATTAAAAATACGGGTCCTGGGGCATGCAAGGGGACCGTAGGCCACCGAAAAAAAAATCGGATTATACCACAACCATTGGACAAATACGTGGTATAACACATGCTTACAATCTCAATTATCTTTCTGAGGTATCCTTTGGAACTCAATTAATCAAAGATTCATTTTACATATACTTTGTACTATTCAGGAGTAACCAATGCTTCAGAATACAGAGTACAGCTATTAAATTACCCACAAAACGCATTTAAAAACTTCTGGGATCCTACATACATGTCAAAAAATTAAAAATACGGGTCCTGAGGCATGCAAGGGGACCGTAAGCCACCGAACAAAAAAATCGGATTATACCACAACCATTGGACAAATACATATATATAACACATGCTTAAAATCTCAATTTTCTTTCTGAGGTATTCTTTGGAACTCAATTAATCAAGGTTTCATTTTACATATACTTTGTACTATTCAGGAGTAACCAATGCTTCAGAATACAGAGTACAGCTATTAAATTACCCACAAAACGCATTTGGAAACTTCTGGGATCCTACATACATGTCAAAAAATTAAAAATACGGGTCCTGGGGCAAGCAAGGGGACCGTAGGCCACCGAAAAAAAAATCGGATTATACCACAACCATTGGACAAATACGTGGTATAACACATGCTTACAATCTCAATTATCTTTCTGAGGTATCCTTTGGAACTCAATTAATCAAAGATTCATTTTACATATACTTTGTACTATTCAGGAGTAACCAATGATTCAGAATACAGAGTACAGCTATTAAATTACCCACAAAATGCATTTGAAAACTTCTGGGATCCTACATACATGTCAAAAAATTAAAAATACGGGTCCTGGGGCATGCAAGGGGACCGTAGGCCACCGAAAAAAAAATCGGATTATACCACAACCATTGGACAAATACGTGGTATAACACATGCTTACAATCTCAATTATCTTTCTGAGGTATCCTTTGGAACTCAATTAATCAAAGATTCATTTTACATATACTTTGTACTATTCAGGAGTAACCAATGCTTCAGAATACAGAGTACAGCTATTAAATTACCCACAAAACGCATTTAAAAACTTCTGGGATCCTACATACATGTCAAAAAATTAAAAATACGGGTCCTGAGGCATGCAAGGGGACCGTAAGCCACCGAACAAAAAAATCGGATTATACCACAACCATTGGACAAATACATATATATAACACATGCTTAAAATCTCAATTTTCTTTCTGAGGTATTCTTTGGAACTCAATTAATCAAGGTTTCATTTTACATATACTTTGTACTATTCAGGAGTAACCAATGCTTCAGAATACAGAGTACAGCTATTAAATTTCCCACAAAACGCATTTGGAAACTTCTGGGATCCTACATACATGTCAAAAAATAAAAATACTGGTCCTGAGGCGTGCAAGGGGTCCCAAGTAAGCCAACGAAACAAAAAAATCGGAGTATACAACAACCATTAGACAAATACGTGGTATAACACATGCTTACAATCTCAATTATCTTTCTGAGGTATCCTTTGGAACTCAATTAATCAAAGATTCATTTTACATATACTTTGTACTATTCAGGAGTAACCAATGATTCAGAATACAGAGTACAGCTATTAAATTACCCACAAAATGCATTTGAAAACTTCTGGGATCCTACATACATGTCAAAAAATTAAAAATACGGGTCCTGGGGCATGCAAGGGGACCGTAGGCCACCGAAAAAAAAAATCGGATTATACCACAACCATTGGACAAATACGTGGTATAACACATGCTTACAATCTCAATTATCTTTCTGAGGTATCCTTTGGAACTCAATTAATCAAAGATTCATTTTACATATACTTTGTACTATTCAGGAGTAACCAATGCTTCAGAATACAGAGTACAGCTATTAAATTACCCACAAAACGCATTTAAAAACTTCTGGGATCCTACATACATGTCAAAAAATTAAAAATACGGGTCCTGAGGCATGCAAGGGGACCGTAAGCCACCGAACAAAAAAATCGGATTATACCACAACCATTGGACAAATACATATATATAACACATGCTTAAAATCTCAATTTTCTTTCTGAGGTATTCTTTGGAACTCAATTAATCAAGGTTTCATTTTACATATACTTTGTACTATTCAGGAGTAACCAATGCTTCAGAATACAGAGTACAGCTATTAAATTTCCCACAAAACGCATTTGGAAACTTCTGGGATCCTACATACATGTCAAAAAATAAAAATACTGGTCCTGAGGCGTGCAAGGGGTCCCAAGTAAGCCAACGAAACAAAAAAATCGGAGTATACAACAACCATTAGACAAATACGTGGTATAACACATGCTTACAATCTCAATTATCTTTCTGAGGTATCCTTTGGAACTCAATTAATCAAAGATTCATTTTACATATACTTTGTACTATTCAGGAGTAACCAATGCTTCAGAATACAGAGTACAGCTATTAAATTACCCACAAAACGCATTTGGAAACTTCTGGGATCCTACATACATGTCAAAAAATTAAAAATACTGGTCCTGGGGCATGCAAGGGGTCCCAAGTAAGCCACCGAATCAAACAAATCGAAGTATACCACAACCATTGGACAAATACGTGGTATAACACATGCTTAAAATCTCAATTATCTTTCTGAGGTATCCTTTGGAACTCAATTAATCAAGGTTTCATTTTACATATACTTTGTACTATTCAGGAGTAACCAATGCTTCAGATAAACAGAGTACAGCTATTAAATTTCCCACAAAACGCATTTGGAAACTTCTGGGATCCTACATACATGTCAAAAAATTAAAAATACTGGTCCTGGGGCATGCAAGGGGACCGTAAGCCACCGAAACAAAAAAATAAAATTATACCACAACCATTGGACAAATACATATATATAACACATGCTTAAAATCTCAATTTTCTTTCTGAGGTATTCTTTGGAACTCAATTAATCAAAGATTCATTTTACATATACTTTGTACTATTCAGGAGTAACCAATGCTTCAGAATACAGAGTACAGCTATTAAATTACCCACAAAACGCATTTGGAAACTTCTGGGATCCTACATACATGTCAAAAAATTAAAAATACTGGTCCTGGGGCATGCAAGGGGTCCCAAGTAAGCCACCGAATCAAACAAATCGAAGTATACCACAACCATTGGACAAATACGTGGTATAACACATGCTTAAAATCTCAATTATCTTTCTGAGGTATCCTTTGGAACTCAATTAATCAAGGTTTCATTTTACATATACTTTGTACTATTCAGGAGTAACCAATGCTTCAGATAAACAGAGTACAGCTATTAAATTTCCCACAAAACGCATTTGGAAACTTCTGGGATCCTACATACATGTCAAAAAATTAAAAATACTGGTCCTGGGGCATGCAAGGGGACCGTAAGCCACCGAAACAAAAAAATAAAATTATACCACAACCATTGGACAAATACATATATATAACACATGCTTAAAATCTCAATTTTCTTTCTGAGGTATTCTTTGGAACTCAATTAATCAAGGTTTAAATTTACATATACTTTGTACTATTCAGGAGTAACCAATGCTTCAGAATACAGAGTACAGCTATTAAATTACCCACAAAACGCATTTGGAAACTTCTGGGATCCTACATACATGTCAAAAAATTAAAAATACTGGTCCTGGGGCATGCAAGGGGTCCCAAGTAAGCCACCGAATCAAACAAATCGAAGTATACCACAACCATTGGACAAATACGTGGTATAACACATGCTTAAAATCTCAATTATCTTTCTGAGGTATCCTTTGGAACTCAATTAATCAAGGTTTCATTTTACATATACTTTGTACTATTCAGGAGTAACCAATGCTTCAGATAAACAGAGTACAGCTATTAAATTTCCCACAAAACGCATTTGGAAACTTCTGGGATCCTACATACATGTCAAAAAATTAAAAATACTGGTCCTGGGGCATGCAAGGGGACCGTAAGCCACCGAAACAAAAAAATAAAATTATACCACAACCATTGGACAAATACATATATATAACACATGCTTAAAATCTCAATTTTCTTTCTGAGGTATTCTTTGGAACTCAATTAATCAAGGTTTAAATTTACATATACTTTGTACTATTCAGGAGTAACCAATGCTTCAGAATACAGAGTACAGCTATTAAATTACCCACAAAACGCATTTGGAAACTTCTGGGATCCTACATACATGTCAAAAAATTAAAAATACTGGTCCTGGGGCATGCAAGGGGTCCCAAGTAAGCCACCGAATCAAACAAATCGAAGTATACCACAACCATTGGACAAATACGTGGTATAACACATGCTTAAAATCTCAATTATCTTTCTGAGGTATCCTTTGGAACTCAATTAATCAAGGTTTCATTTTACATATACTTTGTACTATTCAGGAGTAACCAATGCTTCAGATAAACAGAGTACAGCTATTAAATTTCCCACAAAACGCATTTGGAAACTTCTGGGATCCTACATACATGTCAAAAAATTAAAAATACTGGTCCTGGGGCATGCAAGGGGACCGTAAGCCACCGAAACAAAAAAATAAAATTATACCACAACCATTGGACAAATACATATATATAACACATGCTTAAAATCTCAATTTTCTTTCTGAGGTATTCTTTGGAACTCAATTAATCAAGGTTTAAATTTACATATACTTTGTACTATTCAGGAGTAACCAATGCTTCAGAATACAGAGTACAGCTATTAAATTACCCACAAAACGCATTTGGAAACTTCTGGGATCCTACATACATGTCAAAAAATTAAAAATACTGGTCCTGGGGCATGCAAGGGGTCCCAAGTAAGCCACCGAATCAAACAAATCGAAGTATACCACAACCATTGGACAAATACGTGGTATAACACATGCTTAAAATCTCAATTATCTTTCTGAGGTATCCTTTGGAACTCAATTAATCAAGGTTTCATTTTACATATACTTTGTACTATTCAGGAGTAACCAATGCTTCAGATAAACAGAGTACAGCTATTAAATTTCCCACAAAACGCATTTGGAAACTTCTGGGATCCTACATACATGTCAAAAAATTAAAAATACTGGTCCTGGGGCATGCAAGGGGACCGTAAGCCACCGAAACAAAAAAATAAAATTATACCACAACCATTGGACAAATACATATATATAACACATGCTTAAAATCTCAATTTTCTTTCTGAGGTATTCTTTGGAACTCAATTAATCAAGGTTTAAATTTACATATACTTTGTACTATTCAGGAGTAACCAATGCTTCAGAATACAGAGTACAGCTATTAAATTACCCACAAAACGCATTTGGAAACTTCTGGGATCCTACATACATGTCAAAAAATTAAAAATACGGGTCCTGGGGCATGCAAGGGGACCGTAGGCCACCGAAAAAAAAATCGGATTATACCACAACCATTGGACAAATACGTGGTATAACACATGCTTACAATCTCAATTATCTTTCTGAGGTATCCTTTGGAACTCAATTAATCAAAGATTCATTTTACATATACTTTGTACTATTCAGGAGTAACCAATGCTTCAGAATACAGAGTACAGCTATTAAATTACCCACAAAACGCATTTAAAAACTTCTGGGATCCTACATACATGTCAAAAAATTAAAAATACGGGTCCTGAGGCATGCAAGGGGACCGTAAGCCACCGAACAAAAAAATCGGATTATACCACAACCATTGGACAAATACATATATATAACACATGCTTAAAATCTCAATTTTCTTTCTGAGGTATTCTTTGGAACTCAATTAATCAAGGTTTCATTTTACATATACTTTGTACTATTCAGGAGTAACCAATGCTTCAGAATACAGAGTACAGCTATTAAATTTCCCACAAAACGCATTTGGAAACTTCTGGGATCCTACATACATGTCAAAAAATAAAAATACTGGTCCTGAGGCGTGCAAGGGGTCCCAAGTAAGCCAACGAAACAAAAAAATCGGAGTATACAACAACCATTAGACAAATACGTGGTATAACACATGCTTACAATCTCAATTATCTTTCTGAGGTATCCTTTGGAACTCAATTAATCAAAGATTCATTTTACATATACTTTGTACTATTCAGGAGTAACCAATGCTTCAGAATACAGAGTACAGCTATTAAATTACCCACAAAACGCATTTGGAAACTTCTGGGATCCTACATACATGTCAAAAAATTAAAAATACTGGTCCTGGGGCATGCAAGGGGTCCCAAGTAAGCCACCGAATCAAACAAATCGAAGTATACCACAACCATTGGACAAATACGTGGTATAACACATGCTTAAAATCTCAATTATCTTTCTGAGGTATCCTTTGGAACTCAATTAATCAAGGTTTCATTTTACATATACTTTGTACTATTCAGGAGTAACCAATGCTTCAGATAAACAGAGTACAGCTATTAAATTTCCCACAAAACGCATTTGGAAACTTCTGGGATCCTACATACATGTCAAAAAATTAAAAATACTGGTCCTGGGGCATGCAAGGGGACCGTAAGCCACCGAAACAAAAAAATAAAATTATACCACAACCATTGGACAAATACATATATATAACACATGCTTAAAATCTCAATTTTCTTTCTGAGGTATTCTTTGGAACTCAATTAATCAAGGTTTAAATTTACATATACTTTGTACTATTCAGGAGTAACCAATGCTTCAGAATACAGAGTACAGCTATTAAATTACCCACAAAACGCATTTGGAAACTTCTGGGATCCTACATACATGTCAAAAAATTAAAAATACTGGTCCTGGGGCATGCAAGGGGTCCCAAGTAAGCCACCGAATCAAACAAATCGAAGTATACCACAACCATTGGACAAATACGTGGTATAACACATGCTTAAAATCTCAATTATCTTTCTGAGGTATCCTTTGGAACTCAATTAATCAAGGTTTCATTTTACATATACTTTGTACTATTCAGGAGTAACCAATGCTTCAGATAAACAGAGTACAGCTATTAAATTTCCCACAAAACGCATTTGGAAACTTCTGGGATCCTACATACATGTCAAAAAATTAAAAATACTGGTCCTGGGGCATGCAAGGGGACCGTAAGCCACCGAAACAAAAAAATAAAATTATACCACAACCATTGGACAAATACATATATATAACACATGCTTAAAATCTCAATTTTCTTTCTGAGGTATTCTTTGGAACTCAATTAATCAAGGTTTAAATTTACATATACTTTGTACTATTCAGGAGTAACCAATGCTTCAGAATACAGAGTACAGCTATTAAATTACCCACAAAACGCATTTGGAAACTTCTGGGATCCTACATACATGTCAAAAAATTAAAAATACTGGTCCTGGGGCATGCAAGGGGTCCCAAGTAAGCCACCGAATCAAACAAATCGAAGTATACCACAACCATTGGACAAATACGTGGTATAACACATGCTTAAAATCTCAATTATCTTTCTGAGGTATCCTTTGGAACTCAATTAATCAAGGTTTCATTTTACATATACTTTGTACTATTCAGGAGTAACCAATGCTTCAGATAAACAGAGTACAGCTATTAAATTTCCCACAAAACGCATTTGGAAACTTCTGGGATCCTACATACATGTCAAAAAATTAAAAATACTGGTCCTGGGGCATGCAAGGGGACCGTAAGCCACCGAAACAAAAAAATAAAATTATACCACAACCATTGGACAAATACATATATATAACACATGCTTAAAATCTCAATTTTCTTTCTGAGGTATTCTTTGGAACTCAATTAATCAAGGTTTAAATTTACATATACTTTGTACTATTCAGGAGTAACAAATGCTTCAGAATACAGAGTACAGCTATTAAATTACCCACAAAACGCATTTGGAAACTTCTGGGATCCTACATACATGTCAAAAAATTAAAAATACGGGTCCTGGGGCATGCAAGGGGACCGTAGGCCACCGAAAAAAAAAATCGGATTATACCACAACCATTGGACAAATACGTGGTATAACACATGCTTACAATCTCAATTATCTTTCTGAGGTATCCTTTGGAACTCAATTAATCAAAGATTCATTTTACATATACTTTGTACTATTCAGGAGTAACCAATGCTTCAGAATACAGAGTACAGCTATTAAATTACCCACAAAACGCATTTAAAAACTTCTGGGATCCTACATACATGTCAAAAAATTAAAAATACGGGTCCTGAGGCATGCAAGGGGACCGTAAGCCACCGAACAAAAAAATCGGATTATACCACAACCATTGGACAAATACATATATATAACACATGCTTAAAATCTCAATTTTCTTTCTGAGGTATTCTTTGGAACTCAATTAATCAAGGTTTCATTTTACATATACTTTGTACTATTCAGGAGTAACCAATGCTTCAGAATACAGAGTACAGCTATTAAATTTCCCACAAAACGCATTTGGAAACTTCTGGGATCCTACATACATGTCAAAAAATAAAAATACTGGTCCTGAGGCGTGCAAGGGGTCCCAAGTAAGCCAACGAAACAAAAAAATCGGAGTATACAACAACCATTAGACAAATACGTGGTATAACACATGCTTACAATCTCAATTATCTTTCTGAGGTATCCTTTGGAACTCAATTAATCAAGGTTTCATTTTACATATACTTTGTACTATTCAGGAGTAACCAATGCTTCAGATAAACAGAGTACAGCTATTAAATTTCCCACAAAACGCATTTGAAAACTTCTGGGATCCTACATACATGTCAAAAAATTAAAAATACTGGTCCTGGGGCATGCAAGGGGACCGTAAGCCACCGAAACAAAAAAATAAAATTATACCACAACCATTGGACAAATACATATATATAACACATGCTTAAAATCTCAATTTTCTTTCTGAGGTATTCTTTGGAACTCAATTAATCAAGGTTTAAATTTACATATACTTTGTACTATTCAGGAGTAACCAATGCTTCAGAATACAGAGTACAGCTATTAAATTTCCCACAAAACGCATTTGGAAACTTCTGGGATCCTACATACATGTCAAAAAATAAAAATACTGGTCCTGAGGCGTGCAAGGGGTCCCAAGTAAGCCAACGAAACAAAAAAATCGGAGTATACAACAACCATTAGACAAATACGTGGTATAACACATGCTTACAATCTCAATTATCTTTCTGAGGTATCCTTTGGAACTCAATTAATCAAAGATTCATTTTACATATACTTTGTACTATTCAGGAGTAACCAATGCTTCAGAATACAGAGTACAGCTATTAAATTACCCACAAAACGCATTTGGAAACTTCTGGGATCCTACATACATGTCAAAAAATTAAAAATACGGGTCCTTGGGCATGCAAGGGGACCCAAGTAAGCCACCGAATAAAAAAAATCGGAGTATACCACAACCATTGGACAAATACGTGGTATAACACATGCTTACAATCTCAATTATCTTTCTGAGGTATCCTTTGGAACTCAATTAATCAAAGATTCATTTTACATATACTTTGTACTATTCAGGAGTAACCAATGCTTCAGAATACAGAGTACAGCTATTAAATTACCCACAAAACGCATTTGGAAACTTCTGGGATCCTACATACATGTCAAAAAATTAAAAATACGGGTCCTGGGGCAAGCAAGGGGACCGTAGGCCACCGAAAAAAAAATCGGATTATACCACAACCATTGGACAAATACGTGGTATAACACATGCTTACAATCTCAATTATCTTTCTGAGGTATCCTTTGGAACTCAATTAATCAAAGATTCATTTTACATATACTTTGTACTATTCAGGAGTAACCAATGATTCAGAATACAGAGTACAGCTATTAAATTACCCACAAAATGCATTTGAAAACTTCTGGGATCCTACATACATGTCAAAAAATTAAAAATACGGGTCCTGGGGCATGCAAGGGGACCGTAGGCCACCGAAAAAAAAAATCGGATTATACCACAACCATTGGACAAATACGTGGTATAACACATGCTTACAATCTCAATTATCTTTCTGAGGTATCCTTTGGAACTCAATTAATCAAAGATTCATTTTACATATACTTTGTACTATTCAGGAGTAACCAATGCTTCAGAATACAGAGTACAGCTATTAAATTACCCACAAAACGCATTTAAAAACTTCTGGGATCCTACATACATGTCAAAAAATTAAAAATACGGGTCCTGAGGCATGCAAGGGGACCGTAAGCCACCGAACAAAAAAATCGGATTATACCACAACCATTGGACAAATACATATATATAACACATGCTTAAAATCTCAATTTTCTTTCTGAGGTATTCTTTGGAACTCAATTAATCAAGGTTTCATTTTACATATACTTTGTACTATTCAGGAGTAACCAATGCTTCAGAATACAGAGTACAGCTATTAAATTACCCACAAAACGCATTTGGAAACTTCTGGGATCCTACATACATGTCAAAAAATTAAAAATACGGGTCCTGGGGCAAGCAAGGGGACCGTAGGCCACCGAAAAAAAAATCGGATTATACCACAACCATTGGACAAATACGTGGTATAACACATGCTTACAATCTCAATTATCTTTCTGAGGTATCCTTTGGAACTCAATTAATCAAAGATTCATTTTACATATACTTTGTACTATTCAGGAGTAACCAATGATTCAGAATACAGAGTACAGCTATTAAATTACCCACAAAATGCATTTGAAAACTTCTGGGATCCTACATACATGTCAAAAAATTAAAAATACGGGTCCTGGGGCATGCAAGGGGACCGTAGGCCACCGAAAAAAAAATCGGATTATACCACAACCATTGGACAAATACGTGGTATAACACATGCTTACAATCTCAATTATCTTTCTGAGGTATCCTTTGGAACTCAATTAATCAAAGATTCATTTTACATATACTTTGTACTATTCAGGAGTAACCAATGCTTCAGAATACAGAGTACAGCTATTAAATTACCCACAAAACGCATTTAAAAACTTCTGGGATCCTACATACATGTCAAAAAATAAAAAATACGGGTCCTGAGGCATGCAAGGGGACCGTAAGCCACCGAACAAAAAAATCGGATTATACCACAACCATTGGACAAATACATATATATAACACATGCTTAAAATCTCAATTTTCTTTCTGAGGTATTCTTTGGAACTCAATTAATCAAGGTTTCATTTTACATATACTTTGTACTATTCAGGAGTAACCAATGCTTCAGAATACAGAGTACAGCTATTAAATTACCCACAAAACGCATTTGGAAACTTCTGGGATCCTACATACATGTCAAAAAATTAAAAATACGGGTCCTGGGGCAAGCAAGGGGACCGTAGGCCACCGAAAAAAAAATCGGATTATACCACAACCATTGGACAAATACGTGGTATAACACATGCTTACAATCTCAATTATCTTTCTGAGGTATCCTTTGGAACTCAATTAATCAAAGATTCATTTTACATATACTTTGTACTATTCAGGAGTAACCAATGATTCAGAATACAGAGTACAGCTATTAAATTACCCACAAAATGCATTTGAAAACTTCTGGGATCCTACATACATGTCAAAAAATTAAAAATACGGGTCCTGGGGCATGCAAGGGGACCGTAGGCCACCGAAAAAAAAATCGGATTATACCACAACCATTGGACAAATACGTGGTATAACACATGCTTACAATCTCAATTATCTTTCTGAGGTATCCTTTGGAACTCAATTAATCAAAGATTCATTTTACATATACTTTGTACTATTCAGGAGTAACCAATGCTTCAGAATACAGAGTACAGCTATTAAATTACCCACAAAACGCATTTAAAAACTTCTGGGATCCTACATACATGTCAAAAAATTAAAAATACGGGTCCTGAGGCATGCAAGGGGACCGTAAGCCACCGAACAAAAAAATCGGATTATACCACAACCATTGGACAAATACATATATATAACACATGCTTAAAATCTCAATTTTCTTTCTGAGGTATTCTTTGGTACTCAATTAATCAAGGTTTCATTTTACATATACTTTGTACTATTCAGGAGTAACCAATGCTTCAGAATACAGAGTACAGCTATTAAATTTCCCACAAAACGCATTTGGAAACTTCTGGGATCCTACATACATGTCAAAAAATAAAAATACTGGTCCTGAGGCGTGCAAGGGGTCCCAAGTAAGCCAACGAAACAAAAAAATCGGAGTATACAACAACCATTAGACAAATACGTGGTATAACACATGCTTACAATCTCAATTATCTTTCTGAGGTATCCTTTGGAACTCAATTAATCAAAGATTCATTTTACATATACTTTGTACTATTCAGGAGTAACCAATGATTCAGAATACAGAGTACAGCTATTAAATTACCCACAAAATGCATTTGAAAACTTCTGGGATCCTACATACATGTCAAAAAATTAAAAATACGGGTCCTGGGGCATGCAAGGGGACCGTAGGCCACCGAAAAAAAAATCGGATTATACCACAACCATTGGACAAATACGTGGTATAACACATGCTTACAATCTCAATTATCTTTCTGAGGTATCCTTTGGAACTCAATTAATCAAAGATTCATTTTACATATACTTTGTACTATTCAGGAGTAACCAATGCTTCAGAATACAGAGTACAGCTATTAAATTACCCACAAAACGCATTTAAAAACTTCTGGGATCCTACATACATGTCAAAAAATTAAAAATACGGGTCCTGAGGCATGCAAGGGGACCGTAAGCCACCGAACAAAAAAATCGGATTATACCACAACCATTGGACAAATACATATATATAACACATGCTTAAAATCTCAATTTTCTTTCTGAGGTATTCTTTGGAACTCAATTAATCAAGGTTTCATTTTACATATACTTTGTACTATTCAGGAGTAACCAATGCTTCAGAATACAGAGTACAGCTATTAAATTTCCCACAAAACGCATTTGGAAACTTCTGGGATCCTACATACATGTCAAAAAATAAAAATACTGGTCCTGAGGCGTGCAAGGGGTCCCAAGTAAGCCAACGAAACAAAAAAATCGGAGTATACAACAACCATTAGACAAATACGTGGTATAACACATGCTTACAATCTCAATTATCTTTCTGAGGTATCCTTTGGAACTCAATTAATCAAAGATTCATTTTACATATACTTTGTACTATTCAGGAGTAACCAATGCTTCAGAATACAGAGTACAGCTATTAAATTACCCACAAAACGCATTTGGAAACTTCTGGGATCCTACATACATGTCAAAAAATTAAAAATACGGGTCCTGGGGCAAGCAAGGGGAC
The DNA here is from genome assembly GCA_030770115.1 of Daphnia galeata. Classification (NCBI taxonomy): domain Eukaryota; kingdom Metazoa; phylum Arthropoda; class Branchiopoda; order Diplostraca; family Daphniidae; genus Daphnia; species Daphnia galeata. Next base: position 14,458,014 of record CM061123.1, read on the forward strand.
CGTAGGCCACCGAAAAAAAAATCGGATTATACCACAACCATTGGACAAATACGTGGTATAACACATGCTTACAATCTCAATTATCTTTCTGAGGTATCCTTTGGAACTCAATTAATCAAAGATTCATTTTACATATACTTTGTACTATTCAGGAGTAACCAATGATTCAGAATACAGAGTACAGCTATTAAATTACCCACAAAATGCATTTGAAAACTTCTGGGATCCTACATACATGTCAAAAAATTAAAAATACGGGTCCTGGGGCATGCAAGGGGACCGTAGGCCACCGAAAAAAAAATCGGATTATACCACAACCATTGGACAAATACGTGGTATAACACATGCTTACAATCTCAATTATCTTTCTGAGGTATCCTTTGGAACTCAATTAATCAAAGATTCATTTTACATATACTTTGTACTATTCAGGAGTAACCAATGCTTCAGAATACAGAGTACAGCTATTAAATTACCCACAAAACGCATTTAAAAACTTCTGGGATCCTACATACATGTCAAAAAATTAAAAATACGGGTCCTGAGGCATGCAAGGGGACCGTAAGCCACCGAACAAAAAAATCGGATTATACCACAACCATTGGACAAATACATATATATAACACATGCTTAAAATCTCAATTTTCTTTCTGAGGTATTCTTTGGAACTCAATTAATCAAGGTTTCATTTTACATATACTTTGTACTATTCAGGAGTAACCAATGCTTCAGAATACAGAGTACAGCTATTAAATTTCCCACAAAACGCATTTGGAAACTTCTGGGATCCTACATACATGTCAAAAAATAAAAATACTGGTCCTGAGGCGTGCAAGGGGTCCCAAGTAAGCCAACGAAACAAAAAAATCGGAGTATACAACAACCATTAGACAAATACGTGGTATAACACATGCTTACAATCTCAATTATCTTTCTGAGGTATCCTTTGGAACTCAATTAATCAAAGATTCATTTTACATATACTTTGTACTATTCAGGAGTAACCAATGATTCAGAATACAGAGTACAGCTATTAAATTACCCACAAAATGCATTTGAAAACTTCTGGGATCCTACATACATGTCAAAAAATTAAAAATACGGGTCCTGGGGCATGCAAGGGGACCGTAGGCCACCGAAAAAAAAATCGGATTATACCACAACCATTGGACAAATACGTGGTATAACACATGCTTACAATCTCAATTATCTTTCTGAGGTATCCTTTGGAACTCAATTAATCAAAGATTCATTTTACATATACTTTGTACTATTCAGGAGTAACCAATGCTTCAGAATACAGAGTACAGCTATTAAATTACCCACAAAACGCATTTAAAAACTTCTGGGATCCTACATACATGTCAAAAAATTAAAAATACGGGTCCTGAGGCATGCAAGGGGACCGTAAGCCACCGAACAAAAAAATCGGATTATACCACAACCATTGGACAAATACATATATATAACACATGCTTAAAATCTCAATTTTCTTTCTGAGGTATTCTTTGGAACTCAATTAATCAAGGTTTCATTTTACATATACTTTGTACTATTCAGGAGTAACCAATGCTTCAGAATACAGAGTACAGCTATTAAATTTCCCACAAAACGCATTTGGAAACTTCTGGGATCCTACATACATGTCAAAAAATAAAAATACTGGTCCTGAGGCGTGCAAGGGGTCCCAAGTAAGCCAACGAAACAAAAAAATCGGAGTATACAACAACCATTAGACAAATACGTGGTATAACACATGCTTACAATCTCAATTATCTTTCTGAGGTATCCTTTGGAACTCAATTAATCAAAGATTCATTTTACATATACTTTGTACTATTCAGGAGTAACCAATGATTCAGAATACAGAGTACAGCTATTAAATTACCCACAAAATGCATTTGAAAACTTCTGGGATCCTACATACATGTCAAAAAATTAAAAATACGGGTCCTGGGGCATGCAAGGGGACCGTAGGCCACCGAAAAAAAAAATCGGATTATACCACAACCATTGGACAAATACGTGGTATAACACATGCTTACAATCTCAATTATCTTTCTGAGGTATCCTTTGGAACTCAATTAATCAAAGATTCATTTTACATATACTTTGTACTATTCAGGAGTAACCAATGCTTCAGAATACAGAGTACAGCTATTAAATTACCCACAAAACGCATTTAAAAACTTCTGGGATCCTACATACATGTCAAAAAATTAAAAATACGGGTCCTGAGGCATGCAAGGGGACCGTAAGCCACCGAACAAAAAAATCGGATTATACCACAACCATTGGACAAATACATATATATAACACATGCTTAAAATCTCAATTTTCTTTCTGAGGTATTCTTTGGAACTCAATTAATCAAGGTTTCATTTTACATATACTTTGTACTATTCAGGAGTAACCAATGCTTCAGAATACAGAGTACAGCTATTAAATTTCCCACAAAACGCATTTGGAAACTTCTGGGATCCTACATACATGTCAAAAAATAAAAATACTGGTCCTGAGGCGTGCAAGGGGTCCCAAGTAAGCCAACGAAACAAAAAAATCGGAGTATACAACAACCATTAGACAAATACGTGGTATAACACATGCTTACAATCTCAATTATCTTTCTGAGGTATCCTTTGGAACTCAATTAATCAAAGATTCATTTTACATATACTTTGTACTATTCAGGAGTAACCAATGCTTCAGAATACAGAGTACAGCTATTAAATTACCCACAAAACGCATTTGGAAACTTCTGGGATCCTACATACATGTCAAAAAATTAAAAATACTGGTCCTGGGGCATGCAAGGGGTCCCAAGTAAGCCACCGAATCAAACAAATCGAAGTATACCACAACCATTGGACAAATACGTGGTATAACACATGCTTAAAATCTCAATTATCTTTCTGAGGTATCCTTTGGAACTCAATTAATCAAGGTTTCATTTTACATATACTTTGTACTATTCAGGAGTAACCAATGCTTCAGATAAACAGAGTACAGCTATTAAATTTCCCACAAAACGCATTTGGAAACTTCTGGGATCCTACATACATGTCAAAAAATTAAAAATACTGGTCCTGGGGCATGCAAGGGGACCGTAAGCCACCGAAACAAAAAAATAAAATTATACCACAACCATTGGACAAATACATATATATAACACATGCTTAAAATCTCAATTTTCTTTCTGAGGTATTCTTTGGAACTCAATTAATCAAAGATTCATTTTACATATACTTTGTACTATTCAGGAGTAACCAATGCTTCAGAATACAGAGTACAGCTATTAAATTACCCACAAAACGCATTTGGAAACTTCTGGGATCCTACATACATGTCAAAAAATTAAAAATACTGGTCCTGGGGCATGCAAGGGGTCCCAAGTAAGCCACCGAATCAAACAAATCGAAGTATACCACAACCATTGGACAAATACGTGGTATAACACATGCTTAAAATCTCAATTATCTTTCTGAGGTATCCTTTGGAACTCAATTAATCAAGGTTTCATTTTACATATACTTTGTACTATTCAGGAGTAACCAATGCTTCAGATAAACAGAGTACAGCTATTAAATTTCCCACAAAACGCATTTGGAAACTTCTGGGATCCTACATACATGTCAAAAAATTAAAAATACTGGTCCTGGGGCATGCAAGGGGACCGTAAGCCACCGAAACAAAAAAATAAAATTATACCACAACCATTGGACAAATACATATATATAACACATGCTTAAAATCTCAATTTTCTTTCTGAGGTATTCTTTGGAACTCAATTAATCAAAGATTCATTTTACATATACTTTGTACTATTCAGGAGTAACCAATGCTTCAGAATACAGAGTACAGCTATTAAATTACCCACAAAACGCATTTGGAAACTTCTGGGATCCTACATACATGTCAAAAAATTAAAAATACTGGTCCTGGGGCATGCAAGGGGTCCCAAGTAAGCCACCGAATCAAACAAATCGAAGTATACCACAACCATTGGACAAATACGTGGTATAACACATGCTTAAAATCTCAATTATCTTTCTGAGGTATCCTTTGGAACTCAATTAATCAAGGTTTCATTTTACATATACTTTGTACTATTCAGGAGTAACCAATGCTTCAGATAAACAGAGTACAGCTATTAAATTTCCCACAAAACGCATTTGGAAACTTCTGGGATCCTACATACATGTCAAAAAATTAAAAATACTGGTCCTGGGGCATGCAAGGGGACCGTAAGCCACCGAAACAAAAAAATAAAATTATACCACAACCATTGGACAAATACATATATATAACACATGCTTAAAATCTCAATTTTCTTTCTGAGGTATTCTTTGGAACTCAATTAATCAAGGTTTAAATTTACATATACTTTGTACTATTCAGGAGTAACCAATGCTTCAGAATACAGAGTACAGCTATTAAATTACCCACAAAACGCATTTGGAAACTTCTGGGATCCTACATACATGTCAAAAAATTAAAAATACTGGTCCTGGGGCATGCAAGGGGTCCCAAGTAAGCCACCGAATCAAACAAATCGAAGTATACCACAACCATTGGACAAATACGTGGTATAACACATGCTTAAAATCTCAATTATCTTTCTGAGGTATCCTTTGGAACTCAATTAATCAAGGTTTCATTTTACATATACTTTGTACTATTCAGGAGTAACCAATGCTTCAGATAAACAGAGTACAGCTATTAAATTTCCCACAAAACGCATTTGGAAACTTCTGGGATCCTACATACATGTCAAAAAATTAAAAATACTGGTCCTGGGGCATGCAAGGGGACCGTAAGCCACCGAAACAAAAAAATAAAATTATACCACAACCATTGGACAAATACATATATATAACACATGCTTAAAATCTCAATTTTCTTTCTGAGGTATTCTTTGGAACTCAATTAATCAAGGTTTAAATTTACATATACTTTGTACTATTCAGGAGTAACCAATGCTTCAGAATACAGAGTACAGCTATTAAATTACCCACAAAACGCATTTGGAAACTTCTGGGATCCTACATACATGTCAAAAAATTAAAAATACGGGTCCTGGGGCATGCAAGGGGACCGTAGGCCACCGAAAAAAAAATCGGATTATACCACAACCATTGGACAAATACGTGGTATAACACATGCTTACAATCTCAATTATCTTTCTGAGGTATCCTTTGGAACTCAATTAATCAAAGATTCATTTTATAATAACACATAATTTTATATAACACATGCTTAAAATCTCAATTTTCTTTCTGAGGTATTCTTTGGAACTCAATTAATCAAGGTTTAAATTTACATATACTTTGTACTATTCAGGAGTAACCAATGCTTCAGAATACAGAGTACAGCTATTAAATTACCCACAAAACGCATTTGGAAACTTCTGGGATCCTACATACATGTCAAAAAATTAAAAATACGGGTCCTGGGGCATGCAAGGGGACCGTAGGCCACCGAAAAAAAAATCGGATTATACCACAACCATTGGACAAATACGTGGTATAACACATGCTTACAATCTCAATTATCTTTCTGAGGTATCCTTTGGAACTCAATTAATCAAAGATTCATTTTACATATACTTTGTACTATTCAGGAGTAACCAATGCTTCAGAATACAGAGTACAGCTATTAAATTACCCACAAAACGCATTTAAAAACTTCTGGGATCCTACATACATGTCAAAAAATTAAAAATACGGGTCCTGAGGCATGCAAGGGGACCGTAAGCCACCGAACAAAAAAATCGGATTATACCACAACCATTGGACAAATACATATATATAACACATGCTTAAAATCTCAATTTTCTTTCTGAGGTATTCTTTGGAACTCAATTAATCAAGGTTTCATTTTACATATACTTTGTACTATTCAGGAGTAACCAATGCTTCAGAATACAGAGTACAGCTATTAAATTTCCCACAAAACGCATTTGGAAACTTCTGGGATCCTACATACATGTCAAAAAATAAAAATACTGGTCCTGAGGCGTGCAAGGGGTCCCAAGTAAGCCAACGAAACAAAAAAATCGGAGTATACAACAACCATTAGACAAATACGTGGTATAACACATGCTTACAATCTCAATTATCTTTCTGAGGTATCCTTTGGAACTCAATTAATCAAGGTTTCATTTTACATATACTTTGTACTATTCAGGAGTAACCAATGCTTCAGATAAACAGAGTACAGCTATTAAATTTCCCACAAAACGCATTTGAAAACTTCTGGGATCCTACATACATGTCAAAAAATTAAAAATACTGGTCCTGGGGCATGCAACGGGACCGTAAGCCACCGAAACAAAAAAATAAAATTATACCACAACCATTGGACAAATACATATATATAACACATGCTTAAAATCTCAATTTTCTTTCTGAGGTATTCTTTGGAACTCAATTAATCAAGGTTTAAATTTACATATACTTTGTACTATTCAGGAGTAACCAATGCTTCAGAATACAGAGTACAGCTATTAAATTTCCCACAAAACGCATTTGGAAACTTCTGGGATCCTACATACATGTCAAAAAATAAAAATACTGGTCCTGAGGCGTGCAAGGGGTCCCAAGTAAGCCAACGAAACAAAAAAATCGGAGTATACAACAACCATTAGACAAATACGTGGTATAACACATGCTTACAATCTCAATTATCTTTCTGAGGTATCCTTTGGAACTCAATTAATCAAAGATTCATTTTACATATACTTTGTACTATTCAGGAGTAACCAATGCTTCAGAATACAGAGTACAGCTATTAAATTACCCACAAAACGCATTTGGAAACTTCTGGGATCCTACATACATGTCAAAAAATTAAAAATACGGGTCCTTGGGCATGCAAGGGGACCCAAGTAAGCCACCGAATAAAAAAAATCGGAGTATACCACAACCATTGGACAAATACGTGGTATAACACATGCTTACAATCTCAATTATCTTTCTGAGGTATCCTTTGGAACTCAATTAATCAAAGATTCATTTTACATATACTTTGTACTATTCAGGAGTAACCAATGATTCAGAATACAGAGTACAGCTATTAAATTACCCACAAAACGCATTTGGAAACTTCTGGGATCCTACATACATGTCAAAAAATTAAAAATACGGGTCCTGGGGCATGCAAGGGGACCGTAGGCCACCGAAAAAAAAAAACCGGATTATACCACAACCATTGGACAAATACGTGGTATAACACATGCTTACAATCTCAATTATCTTTCTGAGGTATCCTTTGGAACTCAATTAATCAAAGATTCATTTTACATATACTTTGTACTATTCAGGAGTAACCAATGCTTCAGAATACAGAGTACAGCTATTAAATTACCCACAAAACGCATTTAAAAACTTCTGGGATCCTACATACATGTCAAAACATTAAAAATACGGGTCCTGAGGCATGCAAGGGGACCGTAAGCCACCGAACAAAAAAATCGGATTATACCACAACCATTGGACAAATACGTGGTATAACACATGCTTACAATCTCAATTATCTTTCTGAGGTATCCTTTGGAACTCAATTAATCAAAGATTCATTTTACATATACTTTGTACTATTCAGGAGTAACCAATGCTTCAGAATACAGAGTACAGCTATTAAATTACCCACAAAACGCATTTAAAAACTTCTGGGATCCTACATACATGTCAAAAAATTAAAAATACGGGTCCTGAGGCATGCAAGGGGACTGTAAGCCACCGAACAAAAAAATCGGATTATACCACAACCATTGGACAAATACATATATATAACACATGCTTAAAATCTCAATTTTCTTTCTGAGGTATTCTTTGGAACTCAATTAATCAAGGTTTCATTTTACATATACTTTGTACTATTCAGGAGGAACCAATGCTTCAGAATACAGAGTACAGCTATTAAATTTCCCACAAAACGCATTTGGAAACTTCTGGGATCCTACATACATGTCAAAAAATAAAAATACTGGTCCTGAGGCGTGCAAGGGGTCCCAAGTAAGCCAACGAAACAAAAAAATCGGAGTATACAACAACCATTAGACAAATACGTGGTATAACACATGCTTACAATCTCAATTATCTTTCTGAGGTATCCTTTGGAACTCAATTAATCAAGGTTTCATTTTACATATACTTTGTACTATTCAGGAGTAACCAATGCTTCAGATAAACAGAGTACAGCTATTAAATTTCCCACAAAACGCATTTGGAAACTTCTGGGATCCTACATACATGTCAAAAAATTAAAAATACTGGTCCTGGGGCATGCAAGGGGACCGTAAGCCACCGAAACAAAAAAATAAAATTATACCACAACCATTGGACAAATACATATATATAACACATGCTTAAAATCTCAATTTTCTTTCTGAGGTATTCTTTGGAACTCAATTAATCAAGGTTTAAATTTACATATACTTTGTACTATTCAGGAGTAACCAATGCTTCAGAATACAGAGTACAGCTATTAAATTTCCCACAAAACGCATTTGGAAACTTCTGGGATCCTACATACATGTCAAAAAATAAAAATACTGGTCCTGAGGCGTGCAAGGGGTCCCAAGTAAGCCAACGAAACAAAAAAATCGGAGTATACAACAACCATTAGACAAATACGTGGTATAACACATGCTTACAATCTCAATTATCTTTCTGAGGTATCCTTTGGAACTCAATTAATCAAGGTTTCATTTTACATATACTTTGTACTATTCAGGAGTAACCAATGCTTCAGATAAACAGAGTACAGCTATTAAATTTCCCACAAAACGCATTTGGAAACTTCTGGGATCCTACATACATGTCAAAAAATTAAAAATACTGGTCCTGGGGCATGCAAGGGGACCGTAAGCCACCGAAACAAAAAAATAAAATTATACCACAACCATTGGACAAATACATATATATAACACATGCTTAAAATCTCAATTTTCTTTCTGAGGTATTCTTTGGAACTCAATTAATCAAGGTTTAAATTTACATATACTTTGTACTATTCAGGAGTAACCAATGCTTCAGAATACAGAGTACAGCTATTAAATTTCCCACAAAACGCATTTGGAAACTTCTGGGATCCTACATACATGTCAAAAAATAAAAATACTGGTCCTGAGGCGTGCAAGGGGTCCCAAGTAAGCCAACGAAACAAAAAAATCGGAGTATACAACAACCATTAGACAAATACGTGGTATAACACATGCTTACAATCTCAATTATCTTTCTGAGGTATCCTTTGGAACTCAATTAATCAAAGATTCATTTTACATATACTTTGTACTATTCAGGAGTAACCAATGCTTCAGAATACAGAGTACAGCTATTAAATTACCCACAAAACGCATTTGGAAACTTCTGGGATCCTACATACATGTCAAAAAATTAAAAATACTGGTCCTGGGGCATGCAAGGGGTCCCAAGTAAGCCACCGAATCAAACAAATCGAAGTATACCACAACCATTGGACAAATACGTGGTATAACACATGCTTAAAATCTCAATTATCTTTCTGAGGTATCCTTTGGAACTCAATTAATCAAGGTTTCATTTTACATATACTTTGTACTATTCAGGAGTAACCAATGCTTCAGATAAACAGAGTACAGCTATTAAATTTCCCACAAAACGCATTTGGAAACTTCTGGGATCCTACATACATGTCAAAAAATTAAAAATACTGGTCCTGGGGCATGCAAGGGGACCGTAAGCCACCGAAACAAAAAAATAAAATTATACCACAACCATTGGACAAATACATATATATGGGGGCCGTTGGGGCAAGCAAAGTCCCCTTGCTTGCCCCTACGGCAAGCAAGGGGACTTTGTTTGCAAGAGTAAAATCTCAATTTTCTTTCTGAGGTATTCTTTGGAACTCAATTAATCAAGGTTTAAATTTACATATACTTTGTACTATTCAGGAGTAACCAATGCTTCAGAATACAGAGTACAGCTATTAAATTACCCACAAAACGCATTTGGAAACTTCTGGGATCCTACATACCTGTCAACAAAATAAAAATACGGGTCCTGGGGCAAGCAAGGGGACCGTAGGCCACCGAAAAAAAAACCGGATTATACCACAACCATTGGACAAATACGTGGTATAACACATGCTTACAATCTCAATTATCTTTCTGAGGTATCCTTTGGAACTCAATTAATCAAAGATTCATTTTACATATACTTTGTACTATTCAGGAGTAACCAATGCTTCAGAATACAGAGTACAGCTATTAAATTACCCACAAAACGCATTTGAAAACTTATGGGATCCTACATACATGTCAAAAAATTAAAAATACGGGTCCTGGGGCATGCAAGGGGACCGTAAGCCACCGAACAAAAAAATCGGATTATACCACAACCATTGGACAAATACATATACATAACACATGCTTAAAATCTCAATTTTCTTTCTGAGGTATTCTTTGGAACTCAATAAATCAAGGTTTAAATTTACATATACTTTGTACTATTCAGGAGTAACCAATGCTTCAGAATACAGAGTACAGCTATTAAATTACCCACAAAACGCATTTGGAAACTTCTGGGATCCTACATACATGTCAAAAAATTAAATATACGGGTCCTGGGGCAAGCAAGGGGACCGTAGGCCACCGAAAAAAAAAACCGGATTATACCACAACCATTGGACAAATACGTGGTATAACACATGCTTACAATCTCAATTATCTTTCTGAGGTATCCTTTGGAACTCAATTAATCAAAGATTCATTTTACATATACTTTGTACTATTCAGGAGTAACCAATGCTTCAGAATACAGAGTACAGCTATTAAATTACCCACAAAACGCATTTGAAAACTTCTGGGATCCTACATACATGTCAAAAAATTAAAAATACGGGTCCTGGGGCATGCAAGGGGACCGTAAGCCACCGAACAAAAAAAATCGGATTATACCACAACCATTGGACAAATACATATACATAACACATGCTTAAAATCTCAATTTTCTTTCTGAGGTATTCTTTGGAACTCAATAAATCAAGGTTTAAATTTACATATACTTTGTACTATTCAGGAGTAACCAATGCTTCAGAATACAGAGTACAGCTATTAAATTACCCACAAAACGCATTTGGAAACTTCTGGGATCCTACATACATGTCAAAAAATTAAAAATACTGGTCCTGGGGCATGCAAGGGGACCCAAGTAAGCCACCGAATAAAAAAAATCGGAGTATACCACAACCATTGGACAAATACGTGGTATAACACATGCTTAAAATCTCAATTTTCTTTCTGAGGTATTCTTTGAAACTCAATTAATCAAAGATTCATTTTACATATACTTTGTACTATTCAGGAGTAACCAATGCTTCAGAATACAGAGTACAGCTATTAAATTACCCACAAAACGCATTTGGAAACTTCTGGGATCCTACATACATGTCAAAAAATTAAAAATACGGGTCCTGGGGCAAGCAAGGGGACCGTAGGCCACCGAAAAAAAAATCGGATTATACCACAACCATTGGACAAATACGTGGTATAACACATGCTTACAATCTCAATTATCTTTCTGAGGTATCCTTTGGAACTCAATTAATCAAAGATTCATTTTACATATACTTTGTACTATTCAGGAGTAACCAATGATTCAGAATACAGAGTACAGCTATTAAATTACCCACAAAATGCATTTGAAAACTTCTGGGATCCTACATACATGTCAAAAAATTAAAAATACGGGTCCTGGGGCATGCAAGGGGACCGTAGGCCACCGAAAAAAAAATCGGATTATACCACAACCATTGGACAAATACGTGGTATAACACATGCTTACAATCTCAATTATCTTTCTGAGGTATCCTTTGGAACTCAATTAATCAAAGATTCATTTTACATATACTTTGTACTATTCAGGAGTAACCAATGATTCAGAATACAGAGTACAGCTATTAAATTACCCACAAAATGCATTTGAAAACTTCTGGGATCCTACATACATGTCAAAAAATTAAAAATACTGGTCCTGGGGCATGCAAGGGGACCCAAGTAAGCCACCGAATCAAAAAAATCGGTGTATACCACAACCATTGGACAAATACATATATATAACACATGCTTAAAATCTCAATTTTCATTCTGAGGTATTCTTTGGAACTCAATTAATCAAGGTTTGAATTTACATATACTTTGTACTATTCAGGAGTAACCAATGCTTCAGAATACAGAGTACAGCTATTAAATTACCCACAAAACGCATTTGGAAACTTCTGGGATCCTACATACATGTCAAAAAATTAAAAATACTGGTCCTGGGGCATGCAAGGGGACCCAAGTAAGCCACCGAATCAAAAAAATCGGAGTATACCACAACCATTGGACAAATACGTGGTATAACACATGCTTAAAATTTTAATTATCTTTCTGAGGTATTCTTTGGAACTCAATTAATCAAGGTTTGAATTTACATATACTTTGTACTATTCAGGAGTAACCAATGCTTCAGAATACAGAGTACAGCTATTAAATTACCCACAAAACGCATTTGAAAACTTCTGGGATCCTACATACATGTCAAAAAATTAAAAATACGGGTCCTGGGGCATGCAAGGGGACCGTAAGCCACCGAACAAAAAAATCGGATTATACCACAACCATTGGACAAATACATATACATAACACATGCTTAAAATCTCAATTTTCTTTCTGAGGTATTCTTTGGAACTCAATAAATCAAGGTTTAAATTTACATATACTTTGTACTATTCAGGAGTAACCAATGCTTCAGAATACAGAGTACAGCTATTAAATTACCCACAAAACGCATTTGGAAACTTCTGGGATCCTACATACATGTCAAAAAATTAAAAATACTGGTCCTGGGGCATGCAAGGGGACCCAAGTAAGCCACCGAATAAAAAAAATCGGAGTATACCACAACCATTGGACAAATACGTGGTATAACACATGCTTAAAATCTCAATTTTCTTTCTGAGGTATTCTTTGAAACTCAATTAATCAAAGATTCATTTTACATATACTTTGTACTATTCAGGAGTAACCAATGCTTCAGAATACAGAGTACAGCTATTAAATTACCCACAAAACGCGGAGTAACGGAGTAACCAATGCTTCAGAATACAGAGTACAGCTATTAAATTACCCACAAAATGCATTTGGAAACTTCTGGGATCCTACATACATGTCAAAAAATTAAAAATACGGGTCCTGGGGCAAGCAAGGGGACCGTAGGCCACCGAAAAAAAAAATCGGATTATACCACAACCATTGGACAAATACGTGGTATAACACATGCTTACAATCTCAATTATCTTTCTGAGGTATTCTTTTGGAACTCAATTAATCAAAGATTCATTTTACATATACTTTGTACTATTCAGGAGTAACCAATGATTCAGAATACAGAGTACAGCTATTAAATTACCCACAAAATGCATTTGAAAACTTCTGGGATCCTACATACATGTCAAAAAATTAAAAATACGGGTCCTGGGGCATGCAAGGGGACCGTAGGCCACCGAAAAAAAAATCGGATTATACCACAACCATTGGACAAATACGTGGTATAACACATGCTTACAATCTCAATTATCTTTCTGAGGTATCCTTTGGAACTCAATTAATCAAAGATTCATTTTACATATACTTTGTACTATTCAGGAGTAACCAATGATTCAGAATACAGAGTACAGCTATTAAATTACCCACAAAATGCATTTGAAAACTTCTGGGATCCTACATACATGTCAAAAAATTAAAAATACTGGTCCTGGGGCATGCAAGGGGACCCAAGTAAGCCACCGAATCAAAAAAATCGGAGTATACCACAACCATTGGACAAATACATATATATAACACATGCTTAAAATCTCAATTTTCTTTCTGAGGTATTCTTTGGAACTCAATTAATCAAGGTTTGAATTTACATATACTTTGTACTATTCAGGAGTAACCAATGCTTCAGAATACAGAGTACAGCTATTAAATTACCCACAAAACGCATTTGGAAACTTCTGGGATCCTACATACATGTCAAAAAATTAAAAATACTGGTCCTGGGGCATGCAAGGGGACCCAAGTAAGCCACCGAATCAAAAAAATCGGAGTATACCACAACCATTGGACAAATACGTGGTATAACACATGCTTAAAATTTTAATTATCTTTCTGAGGTATTCTTTGGAACTCAATTAATCAAGGTTTGAATTTACATATACTTTGTACTATTCAGGAGTAACCAATGCTTCAGAATACAGAGTACAGCTATTAAATTACCCACAAAACGCATTTGGAAACTTCTGGGATCCTACATACATGTCAAAAAATTAAAAATACGGGTCCTGGGGCAAGCAAGGGGACCGTAGGCCACCGAAAAAAAAATCGGATTATACCACAACCATTGGACAAATACGTGGTATAACACATGCTTACAATCTCAATTATCTTTCTGAGGTATCCTTTGGAACTCAATTAATCAAAGATTCATTTTACATATACTTTGTACTATTCAGGAGTAACCAATGCTTCAGAATACAGAGTACAGCTATTAAATTACCCACAAAATGCATTTGAAAACTTCTGGGATCCTACATACATGTCAAAAAATTAAAAATACGGGTCCTGGGGCATGCAAGGGGAACGTAAGCCACCGAACAAAAAAATCGGATTATACCACAACCATTGGACAAATACATATATATAACACATGCTTGAATCTCAATTTTCTTTCTGAGGTATTCTTTGGAACTCAGTTAATCAAGGTTTAAATTTACATATACTTTGTACTATTCAGGAGTAACCAATGCTTCAGAATACAGAGTACAGCTATTAAATTTCCCACAAAACGCATTTGGAAACTTCTGGGATCCTACATACATGTCAAAAAATAAAAATACTGGTCCTGGGGCATGCAAGGGGACCCAAGTAAGCCACCGAATCAAAAAAATCGGAGTATACCACAACCATTGGACAAATACGTGGTATAACACATGCTTAAAATTTTAATTATCTTTCTGAGGTATCCTTTGGAACTCAATTAATCAAAGATTCATTTTACATATACTTTGTACTATTCAGGAGTAACCAATGCTTCAGAATACAGAGTACAGCTATTAAATTACCCACAAAATGCATTTGAAAACTTCTGGGATCCTACATACATGTCAAAAAATTAAAAATACGGGTCCTGGGGCATGCAAGGGGAACGTAAGCCACCGAACAAAAAAATCGGATTATACCACAACCATTGGACAAATACATATATATAACACATGCTTGAATCTCAATTTTCTTTCTGAGGTATTCTTTGGAACTCAGTTAATCAAGGTTTAAATTTACATATACTTTGTACTATTCAGGAGTAACCAATGCTTCAGAATACAGAGTACAGCTATTAAATTTCCCACAAAACGCATTTGGAAACTTCTGGGATCCTACATACATGTCAAAAAATAAAAATACTGGTCCTGGGGCATGCAAGGGGACCCGAGTAAGCCACCGAATCAAAAAAATCGGAGTATACCACAACCATTGGACAAATACGTGGTATAACACATGCTTAAAATTTTAATTATCTTTCTGAGGTATCCTTTGGAACTCAATTAATCAAGGTTTCATTTTACATATACTTTGTACTATTCAGGAGTAACCAATGCTTCAGAATACAGAGTACAGCTATTAAATTACCCACAAAACGCATTTGGAAACTTCTGGGATCCTACATACATGTCAAAAAATTAAAAATGCGGGTCCTGGGGCATGCAAGGGGACCGTAAGCCACCGAACAAAAAAATCGGATTATACCACAACCATTGGACAAATACATATATATAACACATGCTTAAAATCTCAATTTTCTTTCTGAGGTATTCTTTGGAACTCAATTAATCAAGGTTTGAATTTACATATACTTTGTACTATTCAGGAGTAACCAATGCTTCAGAATACAGAGTACAGCTATAAAATTACCCACAAAACGCATTTGGAAACTTCTGGGATCCTACATACATGTCAAAAAATAAAAATACTGGTCCTGGGGCATGCAAGGGGACCCAAGTAAGCCACCGAATCAAAAAAATCGGAGTATACCACAACCATTGGACAAATACGTGGTATAACACATGCTTAAAATTTTAATTATCTTTCTGAGGTATCCTTTGGAACTCAATTAATCAAGGTTTCATTTTACATATACTTTGTACTATTCAGGAGTAACCAATGCTTCAGAATACAGAGTACAGCTATTAAATTACCCACAAAACGCATTTGGAAACTTCTGGGATCCTACATACATGTCAAAAAATTAAAAATACGGGTCCTGGGGCATGCAAGGGGACCGTAAGCCACCGAACAAAAAAATCGGATTATACCACAACCATTGGACAAATACATATACATAACACATGCTTAAAATCTCAATTTTCTTTCTGAGGTATTCTTTGGAACTCAATTAATCAAGGTTTGAATTTACATATACTTTGTACTATTCAGGAGTAACCAATGCTTCAGAATACAGAGTACAGCTATTAAATTACCCACAAAACGCATTTGGAAACTTCTGGGATCCTACATACATGTCAAAAAATTAAAAATACTGGTCCTGGGGCATGCAAGGGGACCCAAGTAAGCCACCGAATCAAAAAAATCGGAGTATACCACAACCATTGGACAAATACGTGGTATAACACATGCTTAAAATCTCAATTTTCTTTCTGAGGTATCCTTTGGAACTCAATTAATCAAAGATTCATTTTACATATACTTTGTACTATTCAGGAGTAACCAATGCTTCAGAATACAGAGTACAGCTATTAAATTACCCACAAAACGCATTTGAAAACTTCTGGGATCCTACATACATGTCAAAAAATAAAAATACTGGTCCTGGGGCATGCAAGGGGTCTCAAGTAAGCCAACGAAACAAAAAAATCGGAGTATACCACAACCATTAGACAAATACGTGGTATAACACATGCTTACAATCTCAATTATCTTTCTGAGGTATCCTTTGGAACTCAATTAATCAAAGATTCATTTTACATATACTTTGTACTATTCAGGAGTAACCAATGGTTCAGAATACAGAGTACAGCTATTAAATTTCCCAAAAAACGCATTTGGAAACTTCTGGGATCCTACATTTATGTCAAAAAAATAAAAGGTTTGATTTTACATATACTTTGTACGTACAAAGTATATGTAAATATGTACTTGACTTGATTAAAAAATTATTTAATTTCCAAATACCATAAAATTTTTATAGAACTATGTTCAAGTTGTCCTTCTCATTGAAAAATTCAACAAGTTTGTGGGATTCCACATTTTCAGAATGCGAGCTATGAATATTTTTAAAGCGGTTTTATATATTCTGAAGAATTGGTTTCTGCTGTATTCCACAAAATATTAATAAATTCAAAAAATAGCTAACTGGGTTCCTAAGCCCTCCTCAGGACAGTTATTTACATTTTAGGGGGATGTTACTCGAAAAATCTATTGTATTTGTTTGAAATTTCTGACTCAAAAGTATCACAAGGACACCCTGAACATAGTTCTTTAAAAACTTTATGGTATTTGTTCTTCAAAATCCAAAGGTAAAGTCACAAAGATTCGAAAAATTGAAAAATGAGTTCCCATGATTTCAATGAGTTTACTGTGTTATACAATTGCTTTGGTAAAAAACAATTTTGTAGTTGAGTGTTTTATTGGGTGTTATTGTAAAAAAAGGCAACGTTGCGAAAGGCGCAATTTTCGAAAAATTGCGATTTTCAATCATAATTTTAAGAATGAAAAAATTGCCTAAACAAGATGAATTTGGTATTTTAGGATAGGAAATTTAAAAAAGTTTCAATTCATTCAATTTCTGGACACATTGATGCGTAATTTTCTATTTTATGAACGAAAAACCCCAATTTTTACTATACCCTCGAGAGGCGATTGGCCTCCGATACTAGCGAACCTGGTGCGGAATCTTGGGACCCTTTAATGTACACCCGCCGTTCCTTCCAAGAGACTGGGATAGCGCGAGAGTGTACCTTTCCTATTATATCGTGCCCAGTCAATCAACTTTGAAAACAAAATGAAGCGCCACACGTCGCTCAATGCGGATGTGAAGGAAACCAATACGGCAATGAGAAAAATTCTATGAAATATTGCCTTTATATTAACTCAAATAACTTAAAAACTAATACCCCCTCCCAAAAATTATTTGCTGGGTTTGTAGAAGAGAATTAGCTATTCCAAATAAGACAAAAACGGAAGAGGAGGGGATTATAGTTAATTATCGGCAGCGATTTTCCGAGGGGTTCGCAACTCAAAAGAATCTCGTACACTTGCCCGAGAATCGATTCTGGAATCCCAAATCAGAATCAAGAATCATTGAAAATGACGCCAGAATCCAAAAATGATTCAAGAAAACTGTTTACTGAAATCGTCTTTAACTACTTAAACGAAAAAGACGAAGAAAAAGATAGACGCCAGAATCTTTAAAATTGACGCCAGAATCTTTGATATTGACGCCAGAATCTTCAAAATTGACGCCAGAATCAGAACCCGATTCTGGCGTCTCGTACACCTGGCGGCCGAGTTGCGAACCCCTCGCGATTTTCGCTAAAGCCATTTCCCCGTAAGCCCTGTGTAAAACACGGAAGCGATTTTGGGGTACTAGAAAGGGACAAAAAATTCCCAAACTCGAGTTACGCTGTTCAAAAAGTTCCCAAACTCGAGGAGGCGCGCTGTTCAAAAAATTCCAAAAATCGGGGCGCGCAGTTCAAAGCAAAAAAATATCCAAAAGTCATCTATTGGTCAGAATTTGCAACTTTCCTTCCGTGTTCCTCCTCATAAGACAAGTTGTACAGAATTCCTACGGGAAACTTAACAAAATGTTATAAACGACACAATAAATCTAATGGGATGAAGATAAAAAGCCTTAAAACCAGTGTTGTCAAAATCAAATGAAAAAGTGATTTAAATCTAAATCAAATCATTTCGTAAAAATCGCTAAAATCAAAATCTTAAATCAAATCAAATCATTTTTTCTAAATGATTTAAATCGAAATTTAAATCATAAATCAAAATCATTCGAAAATGATTTAAATCGCGATTTAAATCGCTTTTGAAATCAAAATCAAAATCAAAATCAATTGCCTGCTCTCAAATTTATATTTGAACAAAAATTAGATTTTACAAATTTTTATAGATCTTCAATAACAACAAGTACTCCAAAAGCTTATCAGAAAGACGGTTTCTTCGGGAAGTTAAGACTAGTGCTGCTGCACTAAACAGTCTTTCTACTGGGGCGCTGGAAGGAAGCGCGGAATTGTACCGTAGAAAAATTTTTTTAATTGCTGGATGGCGATCCAGCATAGACAGAGTTTTATCCTTATCGCACAAATAAAGGTCGATTTCGTCTTTCGTCGGAGAATCATTCTCATCAAAGTTAAACAGTTCGTTGGCATTGGCAGACGACAAATTTCCTTGATGTTCAGTTCTTGTAAAACTGTTCATGGCAATTCGGGCAGAAAGTTTTTGTCGAGCTCGATTTTTTTCAGCGTCACCTTTTAGCCAGGCAAATTTAAACGCTGGATGTGAGACGGCCGCTAAAACATAGTCGTCGGAATCAAAACAATATCCAAATCTACAAATATTGAGATGTAAGTCAGAGGAAATATTTGTAGATTATGAAAAGTATACCTTTCTTCTAGCTTAACTAATATTCCATCCCGTAGTGATGCACAGATCTCCAACACCAGCTCAGACAATTTTGACTTGAGCATCATAATCGTTGGAAGGACGAGACCAAGAAAACAGTTTTTCTCGCCTTGCAAGACATCAAGATAAATTGCAATTGGAGCCATAAGAGACAAATATTCTCTCAGTAAATTGTGCTCGTCTTGTTCTATTGGCGGGACTTGAAGCTTCTCACAGAGTTTCCTAAGCTTGATGGGGTCTACGGAAAGCAACACTCTTAAGGAGTCGAAGAAAGAATTCCAACGAGTGGCACAGGGAGTTGGAAGTTGACGGCCTGTTATTGTAATATATGTACAACAATATGTTATAGAAATTACTGGAAATGTAATACCTATAATCTGGGTGCAAAATTCTGCAGCCTTAGTGCTTCGACCACATTTGTTCCATAAATCCTGAATTTTCTTCATTGAGTGATCAAATTTTGATTGAAACGCCTTTGAACAACTCTTAAGTACTGTTTCCACATCGGCTCTAGCCAATAAATTTAAGGTATGACTGGCACATCTAATATGAGCAGGCAGCCACACATGGTAGGTTAGAGCGTTGTCTAGAATACGGGATTCAAAAATATCAAACAAATCTCCCGATTGAGATTCGAATTCCAGCTCAACAAAACCACCAAGCATCTCGTCAGAATCTTCTAGCAGCTCACTTAATTCTTGTTCCTCAAATGTTTCAGTGACGACAACTGATGCCTCAGAAGCTTTATTGTTAAAATAGTCTTTAATGGCCTTAACAAAATTAAGCCCATTATCAGTGACTATATGTTGCACTTTACCTTCGAGTTGATATTCTTGAATGATAGTACTAATTAATTCTGAGATTCTTGAATACGTTTGAGAGCCTAATAAAGAAAAACTAAAAATTTTGAAAAAATTTTGAGATCTGTAAATCAAATACCAAAAAAACGTTTTAGCGCCAATGCTCGGGAATGCCTTGTTAAGCCAGTTTCGTCTAACCAATGAACAGTAATTCCAAGGAAAGCGCGCCGTTGAGAGCTCCAGGCATCAGCTGTAAGACAAACGGTACTCACTTTGGACAAAAGAGACACTAACTCATCCTTATAACGATTAAATTCTTTCGCGATCATGGCCGCCAAAGTGTTTCTTGAAAACATTTGGAATTTTGGATTTAAACTGCCGATCAGCTTGATGAAATTAGGCGAATCAACAGTACTAAGAGGCCTAGCATCAGCTACAATATAATCTAGCATTATGCCAGCAATGACATCCTGCTCAGTTGACGGAAGCTTCTTCTTTGAAAAAAAATTGTCCAATAATTTTTTTTTACAAACACTGCTATCTTCTGTTGAACTTGAAGCTGGCCTTTTGCTTGATGAACGTGACTTTTGATTAAGACGATCTTCCTTCAGCTTATCTATGTATGACTTATATTCTTTCGGATGGGATTTCTACCAATGCAACATAATAAAATATAAAAACAGGTTGTAAATTTCTAAATAAAGCGAAACGAATGCATACAAAATGTCTTGAGAAATTAGTGTTTGCAGTCCTGCGACCGGAAATTTGATGATTGCATATACTACACTTCCCACGAATATTTTCCAACACGCCGGGCAATGAATTTTGTAAAGTTTCACTAAACACGTACATAGCAAAGATAGTAATCTTGTACCATGGAAGCTTGTTGTGAACGGTGACAACTTCTTCGTTATCTTCACTCTCAAACTCGTCAATATTTGTCTCATCCATTGCTGTAAATTGAAATTGACAGGCAGAGAAACGAAGACTAACTGTTGACTACACTAACAGAAGTACAGAACAATGCATCAATCTCGCGCCAACATCGCGGGAATGACGCTCTTCACAAAAATGACTTTTTTAATTTAAAAAAATGATTTTGATTTAAAAAAATGATTTATTTGTGCAAAAATCAAATCAAAAATCGCAAAATTTGAAAAAGATTTAAATCAAAATCAAAATCATGAAAAAAAGATTTAAATCGCGATTTAAATCATTTTTGATTTAAATCGCCAAAGATTTTGACAACACTGCTTAAAACAAAGAATGAAAATATAAAATTTACTTCCCTTCGCTGTTGCTGTTAAAAATTAAAAAATATAATCATTTAAATGAATATTGCGACTTTCTTCTTATCGCAATGAAAGTGCGTAATACTTATTTCACCAATTTCCCGTTGGCCTTAAACATCTCAATAAAAAATTCACAGAGACTTCCACATTCACGCTCAGCTGCTAGCGGATCATCACGGGAATTTTTAAAAAAGAATATAATATTCTATTTTCGCCAATGAACTACTACAAGAAAACATATTTCGATTGCGATTATTTTAAAATTGAAGTATATTTACATCTAATCTTGGTCTGTGGTTTCGAATAGATTTATTAAAATTTTTAATTTATTTATTATTTATTACATGTATACATCATTAATTTTTATATCAATTTTCACTATACACTTTTCTAGCTGGACGGGTTTTACCTTCTTGAAGGGAAGGGTACTTGGACTGATTAGATTGGTCGATATTGTTAACCAAAGTTGATCGTCATATAGCGTCAACTTTGTTTATGTTAACAATCAATGTATATTTCGCATATACAAAGGACATTCACATTTGCCGGTAGCATTTCTATTCGCCCGAGAACACTCACCACCCAATGTGATTAAGTAATGAGTTAATCTAATCAGCGGGTCAGGCAATAGGTGCCCCCTTGACCCCCGTATCTTCCTCCAGTCTCTCGGTTTCCTAATTATTTTTTTTTCCAAGTAGGGAGAGACTCCTTACTTGTCTTGTCCTACCGGGATTCGATCCCGGGACCCCGAATTGACATGACAGTTCGCTAACCATCCTGCCATTGGGGGACAATCGGATACACCATCAGGTGGATGGAATTGAAAACTAAATATAAAAATAAAATCTAAAAAAAAATTGCTTGATTTCGTCAAGTTTTCTTTTAATAATGGATATATGCAATTGCTATCATAGGGGATCATCGCTGGAATAATGAAAATTTTTTTTTTTTTTTTTTTTATGCGAAGGATTTTTTCAGCAATAGATGTGATGACGCGAAAAAAAAATGTATTTAAAATTTTTTAACCCCTCTCTTATTCATGTTGTTCTTTCTGACCAATAACGAAACAGGCGTTTACGGTATATATGATATATATAGGATGCTGTTTGTTACCTAGAATATAGGCTATATATCAAGAAATCCAAGACCTTGATTATCCCCTTTATTAATTATGTTAAGAAAATAATAACATAAAAGTTCTATATAGCCTACTTCTGCTATCGTATTCCTTGCCGTTTGCTGTTGTAGATACCGTTGATACCGATGAATAAAGCTAAAAGTTGAAACCCTGAACCCATTTGCCCAAACCCGATTCTGAAAGACGAAATCCGCTTGCTGGACAGTGACTTTATTATCGATTTTTTTTTTTTTGGTTTTTTATTTAATAATTAAAATACATGCGCAACCGTTAAATTAAAACGTAGATTTCCGACTGGTGGCTTATAAGCATGCATGCACTTAGCATTAATTGGGAATTACTTATTCATTTTCAGACTTATACGATAAGACTTTTTGTCTTATTCATTAAATTCGACAGTTTCTTCGTTTTTCAGTGTTTAGCTGCCTAAAATCCTAAATGTTAGGTCAATATACGAACTCGTTCATCATTGCGTGATATTGAAAATTCAGAGATCATCGTCAACTTTGATTTTTGAACGCTTGGAAAATGTACTGACGTATATATACGACCCTTTCAGTCATTTATAGAATATGGCATATTATATACTTTCTTGAAGAGCGTTTTTTAATTAGCGATGCCAAATTTATTGGTTCGATGAATTTGTCCTCTTGTTCGGACTTGGCGAGATAAGAATGTCTGTTCATAAATTCTACATTATTTTAGAATCGAAATAACTGAATAACAGTTTAGTTAATTAATGTATAGTCAAATAATGTTTCGTAAAATTCAAAATTGGATTTAAAGTTCTTTTCTTGCAGAAGAGAAAGACGACGAATCCAATAATTGATTCCAAAATGCCAAATTGGATTCAAACGGCATGGAATCGTTAATCAGATGGGAATTATCGACGTTGATTCGGAGATAGCGAGTCTGTCCTTCTGTCAATGGGAGCCAATCACCCAGAATGAGATTGCTTTTTGGGACTCTAAACGATAAATGTTTAGGAAATCAAATTAAAATATTATTAGCTTTAGAATTTGATCAGAGGTCATACCCATCAGTTGCGAAAGACGTCCACAGGTCTATCAACGTATTGGACACTTTGATGTTGTCTGGATGCTTAATTATGGGCATATTTTTGTTGGTGAACATCATCAGTAATTCGTCCCCATGAACAACACCTCCAATTGAAATTAAATGTCAAATATTAGTTTTCTGTGTTTGATAATTCATTTTCAGCGATTATTCTCAATCGTTATACTCACCAAAGTCTATTTGATTAGGAAATTGCGCAATGTTAGCGTAGTCCAATTTATATCTATAAGCGTATTGGTAATAATAAGTTGGACTGGCGCCGTATATTTGCTCCATAATTTAACAGATTCGTCAATGCATTTGAAGAAATTGGAATCCGACATGAGCTAATAAATAGCATATCAATTTAAATATGCCAAATTGAATGTAATTAATAAGGATAGAGCAGTATTGTTATTAATTACATCCGCGTATTGGGTAGGAATTAGACAACTTCTCTTGGTCTTGCCGACAAAATAATGATGATGCACTTTCTGGGCGATTTCATAGCCGTCCAAGCGTTTCTGCATGCCCAACGTGTAACGAATACTATTGACGGGATCTTTTTTAAACTGCTTCAAAGATGTGCCAGGAAATGTTGCCAGTGCTATATAATATTTTGAAAAGACATTTTCAACATTCAATCTGTATATATATTAGCCATGCAAGATTTGGTTGAAAACTGATTGAAATTTGGTAAAATACCAGCACCAAATAATCCGCCTTCGTTTTCATTGAGTCCAAATATGAAAGGCACAGGATTGAATTGACCCAGAGTTAGGAGTTGCTCCGGATCGTCAGGAAGGAACGGAGAACTTCTTTCCTTGTCGATCCTCGGTCCAAATGTAATGGGATACAAACATAGACCCTAAATAGTTTCATGTAATATTAGTATTACAGCAAAATATATATACTTTTTATTAATACAGAACTATTGTAGGCTATACATACAATTCCAAGTAACATTTTCTTCCTGTTCATTACAAGTTGTTTGGCTGATTTACTTCTGAGACAATCGACCAATTGCCGAGAGTCTGACGTTGGACAATTCAAATCTTTTGCCAGAGCCTTGGTGTAGTCGCCCACCGTATTCTGCAGTGCCCAAGGGCATCTAGTGGACCCGGACTGAGAAATGGCTCTGTGGAACAATCCTGTTTTGACATATGGACACGACAATGGCAAATTTATTCAAATTTTCATAATAAGGTGACAAGTGCCAAGAGATCCTGTAAGTGTTTACCTTTAGAATGCGGTGAAAGCATTTGGAATTCTACACTGGCGCCACCAGCGCTTTCTCCAAAAAGAGTGACAGAGTCAGGATTACCTATCCAAAATAGCGGATGTTGTCTCTAACCCATCTATCAATGAATTTTAAAATTAATTTAATCTCAAAATGTATTTCTTTCTGGTGTTATCGTAAGGTTGACAGCACCGAAGCGCTAAGAATAATACTAATATGGTTTTACACCAAAGTTTACGTACTTTAGCGCTAGGGATTGGTCGAGAAGTCCATAATTTCCTGGGGCTTCGGCATCTTCTGTGCTCAAAAAACCTGTATAGTGCATATATAACGTGTTGCTAGTCAAAACGCTTGCAGGTTAATACCAATTAAAAATTCGTTGGCCTTTTATAAAGAAATATACACTGTATGTACGTAGCAGCAAGACAACATATGCAACATTCGCCACTTACCGAAAACACCTAAACGATAATTGATGGTCACCAGAACGACGTTTCGATTGAGTATGTAGCCGGGACCAGGGCCAGCTATATCAGTTATGCTGGATATTGAATTTCCGGAACCCATTGTAAAACCTCCTCCGTGAATCCACACCATAACCGGCAATAAAGCTGTGTCCGTCACCTTATAATAATAAATATTAATTCAGGTAGTGACGTAAATTTGTTCTATTATGTAATAATATCTGTTACCGTTGGTGTGTAGACATTCAAAACCAAACAATCTTCATTTCCGATGATGGTGTAAGTGAAACAAAACACCTGAATGCAAGGAGATCTTTCTCGGGTGGCACTCAACACGCCGGTCCATGGTTTCACTGGAACGGGGTCCTTATAAAATAAAATAAATAATATTATTTCGATAACAAGAATTATCTATTTCCTGGAATATTTACTCTAAAACTTAACTCTCCAACAGGTGGCTGAGCGTATGGAACACCTCTGAATGCGTAAAACTTCCTACCAAACGCCGTTCTCGTCTGAGTTCCACGCAGTTGTCCAAGATTTGGGATGTTGACAATTGGTTGCACTCGTATCACCGCTTGGCACAACGAAATCCAACAACAATAACAATTTAAAATAATCACAATGAAACGCATATTTTTGTAAAATTGGATTTGATTGCGCAGTGAATACAAGACGATATTATTTACGTAGTTTTACAGATCAGGTCGGCGATGAACTGATTCCAGAGGTGAAGTGTGCTCAGCACTATTATGAAGTTCCTGAACCAGAAATATAGATCTGTTTTGTGCTTAGACCTATAATACAGCACCTTATATACTTTTGGAGGTAGTAACAACAGGTTTTCAAATTTGAAAAAAGACTGGTGTTTACCAAATAAAACGAGTCTACTAGGGCGAATCGCAGAATAAATAAAAAGATCAAGATTTCAAGTCATGTTGTGTTTTGTTTTTTGTTTCAATTTTCGATTGCTGAACAAATGAAATAAGAGAGGTGAAATAAATGCAAAAGAAACAGAACAAGTTTTTATCGCAGGCTGCATGTATTGTATATAGTAATCGTTATGATGGAATTTAAACAAAAAAAAATTCATCCAATTCTAATAATAAAACCACGCGCACATTGATCGATTTTCTATAAATAATTTTCTGAGATCATTAAAAAGTCATCAGCATATAATCATTTAAATGAATATTGTGACTTTCTTCTTATCGGAATGAGAGTGCGTCAAACTTTCATCAATTTCTTCTGACCTTGAGCGTCTCGATTAATAAAAAAATACGCAGACACCTCCGCAAGTCCGAGGCGCGGCCATCGCACAGATTTAAAACTGCTAATAAGTATCAACAACAACAACAATTTTAAATAATCGCAATGTAGCGCATATATTCAATTTCGAATTTGATTTGATCGCCCTGCGATCGAATAAAAACGATGATATATTATGTACTTCATTCTATTCAGCTGGTCGGCGATGAACTGGTAAAGAGGTGATGCGTGCACAGTATTTTTATCAAGTTACACCTTGACGGTATAACAAAATGGGTAATTTTTCATTTTTAAAATATGCTGAATGGCGGTTTCCATGCTAAGGAGCCTATATTATACTGACGTGAACCACAGAATAAATTCGCCATACCATAACATAATGCTGATATCAAGACTTCAAGTCATATTTATTTCATTTTTGATTGAATAAATAATACGATGGATGAAATATAAATAAGCCAAAAGAAACCAAACCAGTTTTTATCTTATGCTGTATACTATATACCTATACGTATTAGTAACCGATATATTGCATATGTATAAAGGAACCATATATTTTTAAAAATCATGCAACCCCAAAGCCATATGTCCATGATCGATTTTTAATAATTTTTTGATTCGTTAAGGTTATATCGGCGAAAATTACTATGCAAAATGTTAGGCTATATATATATAGCGATCTAATAATGAGATCATGAAAAAAAAACAAAATAACACGTAAACCACCACAAGAATTTTTTAAATATGAGAAGTGTAGTATATTATACTGGATGCTTATTATTCTTGTTTTACCAATGAGTAAACATTGAGCAGATGTTGGGCGACGGACAGAGTGGGGAGACGGAAAAGAGTTTCAATATTTTTCTGCGGTATTTGAATCAAAGCATTTGCAACAGCTTTTGGTGATGATGAAGATTTGGAATCCTCTTCATAATCAGACAATAAATCAAATTGCATTTCATCGTCTTTTTTCTCTACGAATAAATCAGCGTAATCTGGTTGAAATTCGCTATTATTATTATCGGCCGGCTCTTCTGACTTGTACTCGGGTCTCCTTGGCTCTTGATAATATTGTGGCTGGATGTGGGGCTCGTAATTGGACACCTTAACATTCCTGCTACTTTCGGCAATGTTTCCAATGTTCCCGTGATTATAATCGAAATAACTCCCGCCCATACCTTCGTCAGCGTCGCTCCATTTCACCTGCCAATTCAAAAAAGATAATTAAGTTAGAAGCTGATGCTATAAATACTAATTGAAAATTTTGACGTAGTTTATTACCTTTGCTTGAAAGTTACCGTCTTTGGATAGTTCATGGCGTGAGATTTGGTGCTCGGGACTGCCAACATTGAAAGCAAATTCGTATTGATGGGGCGCTGGGGCGTTGGCGTATTGAAAGTAACTGATTTGTCTTTGAGTTATTGATGGTGTAGTATCCGAGTTGACTAGTACCACCGTCCACGTCCATCCCGTAACACAAATCCAGACCTTTTATTTTCAATGATATCCAGCACATCATTTTAATTATCTGAAATAATCTATATGCCTACAAATGAGAATATATTACTTACCGAAATATAACGAATCTGCATGACTGTACTATAGTGGACGTGACGCTTGCAGACACTGTAAGGCACATAGTGTAAAGGAAACATACTCATATTTATGTGTATCCAACAAAAACCACAGACACCTGATAGCTTCTTTTTGACATATAGCGCAACGGAAAGATGCGGATAAATTTACGGTAAATTGCGGTGATGACACTGGAAATTCCCCGGACCTATATATTTAATATACCATCTTTTGCTATCGTAATGTACATATATAGCAGATAATGCACTACACTTTCAGGCAGCAAAGAAATATGTATAGCCAAGGGCCAAGGCCAATGGATGAAACATTGTTCTAATATTCTGAAAACCCCGTTTGTCTTTACTTATTTCCGCTTATTTCCTACTTTTAGAAACCCAGGGGTCAGCATCTATTCCAATCAATAAGGTTAGTAAAAGTGATGACCCATCGTCGAAAACTCAAAATTTCAAATTTATTTTCGACTTTCTATTTTTGTGTTTGATAAAGACGAGAGCTAGGCAAAAGTCAGTGCGAAATTTGAAATGCCAAGCGCGATACAAAAATTCCCAAAAAATTTATAAACAAATTAATTTCATTGGGAAATTTAATTATATCATATCTGATTACATCTTCATTCTTATATCCGTATAGAGCGAAAATATAATTCGTATAGTTAATTAAGTTGGTGTATTCATGTTAGATATTCAATTCATATTTCAAATAATACACACGTGATAACATTCTTTCATTTTAGAAAAATGATTTAAATAGAATAAATTATATATGTGTTATCATATTAACAAAGAAATTAAAATTGATGATCAGGTCTAGGCGGAAATCGGAAAAGGGTGTCTAAACTTGACTGAGGTAAATCTTGTGTCGCCGCAGGATTGCTGTCGGGAGGAGGTACATTGTAATTAGGAACCTGATATTCAGGTGTGTATTCAGGTAAATTGCTTCCGCCGTGATTGTAATCAAAATAATGAGCACCCATTCCTTCATAACTATCACTCCATTTGACCTATACACAAATAAGGCAATCAAGAAATGTGATAGATAACATAATCAAAATTGAATAATAGATAATAATCACTAACCTTAGAGCGGAAGTTTCCGTTGTTGAATTGCTCCTGACGGGACACTTGATGATCAAAACTCCCGCGATTGAAACCAAATTCGTACTGCAGGTATGCGGGAACATTAACGTACTGGAAGAAACCTAGCGGATCTTCTTGCTGTTTGGTGTTAATACGTTGCCGATTTGCGGATACTACCGCCAGCAGGCTCACCATAATTAGTGAGCACACCTGTTGTGTTTTCAATTCAAATTTTCATTCCAATATAAGCCGGACACTATTATTGTTTTCACTCACCTTCAGAATGTAATAAATGTTCATGATGATGGTCTTGTTATTGACGTTGTTGTTGCACAGTAAGAAGTCTGATTTGAATAGTGAAGAGAATCGGAAAAGGACAACGCCTTTATAGGGCCAAATATGTTCACGGCGAGGGGGGAATAAATTCAATGAAAATAATGTCACATTCATACATACCTTTATAATACATCAGTGGTTGACTTTCGGTTAGCGGACTTCCCACATATCCGTATAAACCAATGGATTACATTAATTGAATCATATCTCCCCTTTCTCCCGCCATATATACTAGAAATGCTTCTAGAGTTGTATACGTGTATCGCATTATAGCCGCACAAATTCCCGCGTAACTGGAAAAAAAAATATGAAACTGTGTGGTTATTTAACGTTCCAGTTCAATTGAAATACAACCAAACAATCCAGCAGCTATCGACTTTTGGTGCGTACATCATAAAACCGTTTGATTCTATGGATGATGGGGTTCATTAAATGCATCGACGCGATTGAGTGCGTTTGTAAACAAGGACGTTATGCTGGGTTTTCTTTTTGTCTTCATCTGCGGTGTATATCTGAATTCTGAATTACAGTCTTACTTACTCGTTGTAGCGTTATAGACAAGTGATGATTTCTTATAACAAATAATAAATAATATTTCTTTTCGGTTAGCCGCCGATTGACACCATTTTCATACCTTCAATTGTGAGTTGTCTCCTGGACGAGGGACTTGATTGAACTTGAAACTTGTTCTTTCTCATTTCCTTATCGGTTTGTTAGGAAGAAACAACAACAAGACACCAGTGAATCGCAGGAGCTAAACTAACGGAATAATAAAGTCACCAAATGCAAAACTGATTGCTGTGCTCTCATATTAAACACAAATGGCTGCCAAAGTCTAACATTTTCAACAGAAATCGAAATAAAAACAAAAGTCAGAGAATTTAAAGAAAGGAAACTGCATTTTCTCGTCTGTATTTTGTCTGAGTTACAACTGTTCAATTTATTGATTTTGCACGAGGGAGAAAAAAAGGATTGGAAAATCAATCTGAATTAAGAAAATTTCCGATTCAGGTCATCGAGAATTTCGTGAACCATTAACTATTTGTGGCTGTGAACAAATTCGTGAATCTTACACAACACAGCGAGATTTTCTTGTTTGTTTATTTTCCATTGGTCGGTAGCCATGACTTCATTTGGAAAACGCCGGAAGTACTTGGCCGCATTCATCAACATCATCGATGGGTTTTGCAGATCGCCGGTTAAAAGAAGAACGACACAATTTTCGGGCGACATGTGACGGAGCAAATAATTTTCGCATTTGTTTTTCAGCTCGTCCAGCAAATATTTTTCGGCGGCGATAAATAGTCTAGCTGCCATATTCTCCAACTTGTCAACTTGCACCCGTCCCGTGTAAATGAAGCGCAGCAGTTGATTAAACACTTCCGGCTCAATGTCTTCAATTTTCGCTAAATTAGTTGACTGTTCTTCCATCGGATGCTGGAACATGGCAGCAAAAACTTCGCTTCTGGCAGCCAAAATGTTCTTGTGGGCGGGGAATTCACATCCGCGGATGTTTAAAATGACGTCACTGAACTGCATGCTGTTGAATAATCCATCGAGATGAGTAGATAATCCACCACTGCAGTCAACAGTAAAAACTGAAGGATCAGCTGGTGAAACGGATATTATTTCCACATGGGTAAAAATCTTGCAGCAGAAAGTGAAACTTCCATCTTCTTGTTGACATGCCGATTTCATAAGACCTTCTTTAAATACTCTGAATTCCACACCATTGAAACCACGGGGAGATGTGGCCATTTGCTGGAAAAGTTTGCGTCCATTTCTGTCAAGGATCGACATTTTCACTAGAACTGATTCGACGAAATTTACTAATACTCCCGAGGAATTATATTGGAACGCTGAGATTATAATTTGAGTGCCATTAGTGTCCACCACTCGCAGTTTCCATTTCCTATTTGGAGTTTCTTGTGAGGAAAACAAAGGCGAAGTCAAAAAGCGTCGGCCGTATCCTCCCGTAGTATTTAGAAACGGCACTTGAACGTTCCACTCCAACTTGACAGTGACAAGTTCGTATCCTGGGCGAATCCAATCAAAAACTTGAGCCATTTTCTAAGTAAGAAAACAGCAAAATTTGAGTGTGGAATAAATTGTGAGTTGTGACAAAGAAAAGCAAATCAATTTAGATAATGAGATTTTAAAACTTCACGAATACATTAATTAAAGAAGAGTTATGTACATAGAGGCAATTTTACATTAGATCCATAAATTATTTGACAACATATAGTTTATATTACAACTTACATTTAATCTTCTCCACGGGCGATGTGTGTGGGTGTGGTCAACTTTTCGCACTAGGCCTCAGTCTGTGTTGACAACTTATAAATACCTTTTTATTAGCCGTTACAGCCGTTCTTTGTTCACAGAGTAGAAGATTTACGTGGATTGTTTGCACACAGTTCGATTTGCGGACTATGGAGTTATGGACGTAAGAAATAAGAAATTGAATCAATCAGACGGCAAGAACAACAAACAGAGAACAGATACTGATAACTGATTTACAGGGGTGTGCGTTTAACCGTTATAAACCGGTTAACCGGTTAATTTATTAACCTAAACGCTTGCTCCCTCACTCTAAATGCGCAAAAGAAAAAAATTCTTAAACGGTTTAACCGGTTAATCGCACACCTCTAGATTAGAAATGCCAAATCGGAAATCGGACAACATCGTCTGCTTTCTGCACTGCGGCTCTGCCGCTGTGCACATAAATACAAACTGAAAAGTTCGAATCTTCTCAAGCATTTATAGTAAAACTAAATGGATTAGTTACTTAATGGATTTTTTATTTGCTGCAATATCGCCACAGTTCCTGTTACAGTTCGCAATATTGATGAATTAAGTGTTGACAACTCCTCAATGGGCAATGCATGGTGTTCATGAACAGGTAAAGCCATCTACTTCTACACACATTTTACCATTTTCTATTTTTGTCAATCAATATTGACTGTCAGTTGTGGCGAATTCTTGTGAAAAGATTTTCAATATTGCCTTGTTTATTTTTAGGCTACAATCAGGATCTTCAATCTTATTCTCCTGATCACTTTGACGGGACATAATGTTATGGCAAGAGCATCAATAATTGACTTCACCCAATCACAACCGTCTTTTTAAAACTACATACTCCATGCCATTTATCTTGTGTTATTTTTCAGTATTATTAATTATGATTGGCAATTCCAGGTTACCTGCAAGTTACCTGGCTAGAAGTTTTGTCCATTCATTTACACTAATAAAACCATAGTGTGTCACCAAACAAACCATTCCTCTGAATTTCATTTTAAGGAAAATTAAAAGTTTTCAAATCGTTTCATGTTTAGAAATAAGTTGCATGGAATTGTTTGCTAGTCTTTTTTTTCCTGGTTTAAGTACCAGCTGATCGACTGGTGGTTAGGATGTTATCTCAGCGAAGTCCTAACCGGCTTGTGGATTGGATAGTAGTAGGTTCGAAACCCGGTCCCGGCACGATCCATTTTTTAAAATATCATTTATTCAATCACCGGTGAAAAAACCGGTGAAAAAAGTAAGTTTGACGTGAATAACCTGCAACATCCGGCTCGTCTAGGTTTGTATGGCGTGTTCATGTAAATGGTCAGGTGCGACTTGTTCAACTATGATGTCATGGGTCAAATATTTTTTTAAACGAATTCTTCCACACTGTTTCCAACCAAACAGTTTCGAAATTTAAGAATTTGAAAGGACAGTTTTGTTATTAGGAAAGATGAGAGTTGGACACTATTATCTATTAAATTTGGTTTTGACATGTTTTGATTGGATTAATTTTCTGTGTTTTTCGTCTGGCTCTCGGTCTGGCTTGTTTATCTAAATCCAAACATCTAAAATAAAGATTCGTTAGGGCGCTCATTCGAGGAATAATACGTAGCATGAGAGGGAACTTCACAAAAATAATAACATGTATGTAACTTTACTCTTCCATTTTCTATTACCAGATTTCATAATACATTCATCCGGGATTATAGACTATCTGGTGAATGAAAGAGGAGGGTGAGGGAATATGTGTATAGTATATTATTATTGGAATGACTGTAGCCACTGCTCATAATGTAGTAACAGTAAGTAATTGTTAGTATTAATGAAGGATATTAAATAGAGGATCAATTTAAACAGATGCTGGAATTTTAACGTGTCTGCCAAATAATTATACCAATTATAATCATTAACACGATCACCGCTATGATCGATATGATTGCTATGATCCATTTCCTTCGACGTATTTTTGTCTGCGAAACGAAATAATGATTTATTATATATTTTTATGTGATATAGTCTCCGTTTTTTGAATTACCTAACAGGTGGCCGATTGACTAGTGCCTTCCTCAACGCGTATTCGGACAGTTTCAACATTAAACTCAATACCTTGTTCGTGGACCATCGTAGGCAATTCTTTATTTTTGAAGGTGGTATTGACGTCGACGATATCAGACTGAAATTGGATAAAGTAAAAGGTGAGAATAGGCGAAAATAAAAATCAATGTACATAATGTAATTCATTTCTCATTAAATTGGATGTTTAGGAATCTGCACAACCTATCTACTTATGTATTTTACTCCATAGGAAGAAAATTAAGCCAAATTAAATTAATTGCACGCAGTGAAAAACCCTTGCCAAAAACACTTAGTTTTACATTTCTTTTCAGGGACGTCTGTATCAGTGAACTTAATAATGGAAATACATCAGGTTCTTTTGTCATAGTCGCTTTAGTCATCAGGTCAA
Organism: Daphnia galeata; assembly: GCA_030770115.1. NCBI lineage: Eukaryota > Metazoa > Arthropoda > Branchiopoda > Diplostraca > Daphniidae > Daphnia > Daphnia galeata. The sequence continues at coordinate 14,492,745 of CM061123.1, forward strand.
CTTCCGGTACAACAAACGACAGTTCTCCTGAGTTAAAATCTGTTATTTAAGTAGGAATTATTGTATGGCTCTGTCTTCATACTGAATTCGGTTACACAACGAATAACGTCCGGGACAAGAAAAAGAGCATTTAGTGAGCAATCCTAAATAGAACATGACATCTTATGCGTATCTAGAAAATATTCAGATAGCTAATGCATAAAAGGCTCTATCTAAGGATATTTATTACATTGCCTTTACCGACGACATCTAAATGTCATTTCATCTGTCTAAGTGCCAACTAAATGTCACTGTTGTCTGATTGTCGGCAAATTTATCACCGGAGATTGGGAGATGAGGAATGGGAATTTTTGAGGCAACAGTAATGACTATTGAGGAAAACGTTCAGTAAGAGTTAAAACTATACGGAAAACGAAAGCCTTGCGTAATATACACGTAAATAGTCTTTAGGCATATAAGCTATCTTTATAGTTTGAATGGTTAAAAAAAATTTAAATTTAAATAAACGTTCAAAACCCCTGAGTAGTCTGACTCTGAACGATGCTTTAGCGAGCGTGATTCAAATGTTTTGGTAAAAATATTGTGGTCTATAAATACTCGCACATTCAAGATTTGAGCCCAATTTACATTACGAAATATTTCATTGAATCAAAGTCATGCAAATTTACTTTTTTATATTAACATTTTGAATAAAGCGAAATATTTTGGTCTGTGTAACAAACAAATGAACAATTTATTTTCCTTCAGTCTTGGTTTCTAATTTCAAAACGGTTCGGCAACACAATTGTTGCATTTTGCTACAAAAGCAGATTGAAATTTGTTCATGTTTTCAAAAGGCAAAAGAACTAGTTTTTGATAAGCACGAACTTTTGAATTTGACATAGCAGTCTGGGATTTTCTTCTTCCATTTTTGCCCAACTTTCAGTTGCCATCACTTGACTTGGTAAAAGCCGGAAGAATTTGGCTGCTTCCTTCAATGGCTTCGTTGGGTTTTGCAGATCACCGTTCAGAAGAAGAAAAACACAATTTTCGGGTGACATGTGACGGAGAAAATGATTTTCACATGTCATTTTAAGCTGGTCCAGCAAATATTTATCCGCGGCTTTAAACAGACTAACCGCCATCGTCTCCAATTTGTCAACTTGCACTCGTCCCGTGTAAATGAAGCGCAGCAACTCCCGGAATACGTCCGGCTCGATGTCTTCAATTTTGATCTGGTTAGTCAAATTTTCTTTCGTGGGATGCTGGAACATGGCAGCAAAAACTTCGCTTCTGACCGACAAAATGGATTTATGAGCGGGAAATTCACAGCCGCGGACTTTAAAAATGATGTCACTAAACTGCATGCTCTTGAATAATTCTTCGAGATGAGAAGATAGTGAACATCGGCAGCTGATTGCATCGCTCGAAGAGTCAGCCGATGATTCGGTTTTCTGTTTCACATGGGCAAGGATCTTACAATGGAAAGTGTAACTTCCATCCGATTGTTGACATTTCGATTGAAAAATTTCTTCTTTAGATAACAGGAATTTCACATCATAAAAGGTTGGTTGCGAAGTTAGCATTTGCTGTAGGCATTTTCGTTCATTTCTGTCAAGGATCGACATTTTCACTAGAACTGGTTCGACGAAATTTACTATTACTCCCGAGGAATCATATTGGAACGCGGAGATTGTAATTTGAGTGCCATTAGTGTCCACCACTCGCAGTTGCCATTTCCTATTTGGAGTTTCTTGTGGATAAAACAAAGGCGACATCAAAAAGTGTTGGCCGTTTCCTTCAGCAGTTGAAAGAAACGGAACTTGAACATTCCACCGCAATTTGACAGTGACAAGTTCGTAACCCGGGCGAGTCCAATTGAAAGCTTGGGCCATTTTCTAAGTAAAGAAACGGCAGAATTTGTGCGTAAAATAAATTATGAGTTTTGACAGTGAAAAGCAAATAAATTTAGAAAATGAGATATAGTTTCCCTTCTTGCTTCTCTGAATGCAGTTAAGTTAATGACATTTTACTGATGAAGATGTTTCCCTTATTTAGTTTAACTGCGATAAATGCTCACAGGTTGCTGGTTTACAGGATCTGCTTTATGTCAATTTCTGTATTTTATTTTATAACTCCCAGAGTCGCAACTTACAAATGTTAGACTACATGAAAATGAATGTGTACACAAATCATCAGCATTCAGCTGACGGCAAGAAAAGAAAAGTCCTGTATAGGAATCTAACATTTGCCTGTGGAAACTCATTTACACTTGATGATGGGCTAACATATTTACCTTTTTCTCGGACTGTGGAATTTAATGATGGCTTAACTCTTCGTCTCCACTGACGATGTCACGAATTCATCTGGTCAATTGTTCCCACTGGGTGTGTATTAAAAACTTGTAGCTTTAATTCTGCCGGTGCAGCTGTCTTTGACGGTTTGTTCACAGAGTAAATGCACGTGGACAAATGAAAGTATTCAGTTCGATTTGTTGACTATATTATATGGAGTTATGATGTAAGAAATTGAATCAAAACAGAGAACAGATTACAGAGGTGTGCGTTTAACTTTAACCGTTATTAACCGGTTAACCAGTTAATTACTTAACCTAAATGCGAAAGCTCATAAGAAAAAATTTCTTAAACGGTTTAACCGGTTAATCGAACACGTCTGGATGAGAAATCGCCAAATCTGACAACTATTCGATTTCGTCTGCCTTCTGCACAGTCAGCTGCAGTCGGCCGCTTACAGGCATCACAGATTCACTCAGTCAGACTCACACAGTCATACTGGCTCCGGCTCTGCCGCTGTGCACATATCTACATACTGAAAAGTTCGAATCTTCTCAAGCATTTATAGTAAAAAATTACTTAATGGATTTTTTATTAGCTGCAATATCGCCACAGTTCCTGTTACAGTTCGCAATATTGATGAATTAAGTGTTGACAACTCCTCAATGGGCAATGGTGTTCATGAACAGGTAAAGCCATCTACTTCTACACACATTTTACCATTTTCTATTTTTGTCAATCAATATTGACTGTCAGTTGTGGTGAATTCTTGTGAAAAGATTTTCAATATTGCCTTGTTTATTTTTAGGCTACAATCAGGATCTTCAATCTTATTCTCCTGATCACTTTGACAGGACATAATGTTATGGCAAGAGCATCAATAATTGACTTCACTCAATCACAACCGTCTTTTAAAAACTACATACTCAGTGCCATTTATCTTGTGTTATTTTTCAGTATTATTAATTATGATTGGTAATTCCAGGTTACCTGGCTAGAAGTTTTGTCCATTCATTTACAAACTTACACGAATACATTCATGAAACCTCATTGGTTTGAATCTGTGAGAAATGAATATCGCGCCTGTCGAGAGTCGGTCGCCAACGCCGACTACTCTTCGTTCTACCAAATTGGATTTGACATCATCTGGATCGGAAGTTGTTGATTTTCTTCAGTACGTGTGCTCCAACGACGTCGACGTCCCTATTGGTGCCATTCTCCACACGGGAATGCACAACGAAAATGGTAATTGTTTTCTCATCAATTTTGGTCATTTTAATATCAAATCGAAAAAGAATTGATTTAAATATTATTATAATTAGGTGGATATGAAAGTGATTGTTCCTTAGCACGACTCTCGGATAACCACTACATGATGATTGCGCCCATCATTCAGCAGACGTACGTATTTGATTATTTAAAATTCCCAATGTTTTCATCCCCCGCTATTCATAAGTAGAAAATAGTTTCAGCCAATTCTAACAATTACAGATAGGATTGCCAAGTTAATTTTTAAACTATTTTAAACCAGATTTTTACTCTAGTTTTTATATCCAAGGCGGTGTCAAGCTTGGCTACGGCGTCATCAACAAAAGTTTGCTGGCGTCAACGTTTCGGACGTTACGTCATTGTACACAGCTCTCTGTGTCATGGGTCCACTCTCTCGGGCCGTTTTGTCTGAATTAACCGGAGCAGATCTGATCGTCCCAAATCATTTCCGTTTTTCACCGTCAAAGAAATGGACATGGGCTCGACATCGGGCATCCGAGCCATGAACTTGACGCATACTGGCGAAATGGGATGGGTCCTCTACATTCCCAATGAGGCAGCTCTTCACGTTTACGATAAAATTATAGAACACGGTCGGAAATACGCCATTCATCATGCTGGATACCTTGCCACTCGCAGTCTCCGGTTAAATAACTTAAATTTCATTAAAAAATTTGTCAAATATTTTAATTTATTTTTTCTTTTACTCAGAGTGGAGAGGTTCTATGCCTATTGGGGTCAGGATATTGATGCATCAACGACTCCGCTCGAGTGTGGGCGTGGTTTCCGCGTCAAACTAAACAGCGATATCAATTTCATCGGTCGGGAAGCTTTGCTCAAAGAGAAACAAGAGGGTGTCCAACGGATGTACGTCCAATTCCAATTGGACGACCACGATCCGGAAATTGATCCATGGCCATGGGGCAGTGAACCGATTTACCGAAATGGAGAATTCGCTGGCATGGTCACCACGGCAGGATTTGGATTTACTCTTAATCGACAGGTTTTATTTGATTGAAGTTTTCTATTTGATTAACTTGTATAATTATATATTTGTAAAGGTGTGTCTGGGCTATGTTCAAAACTATGACGTAACAGGGACAGTCCACCGTTTGACTCCCGACTACGTGACCAGTGGCCAATATGAAGTCGATATCGCCGGATTGCGCTACAACGCCCGAGTCTCACCACATTCACTAACAAATAATAAATAATATTTCTTTTCGGTTAGCCGCCGATTGACATAATTTTCATACCTTCAATTGTCTTCAATACCCAGACGTGTACAACCACCGTGTTTTGTCTACTTGACGAGGGACTTGATGCCATACTCGAACACTCCTATGCTAATGTACCATACGCAAACTTGTTCTCTCATTTACTTATCGGTTTGTTAGCAAGAAACAACAAAGACGAAATAACACCAGTGAGTTGTAGGAGCTAAATTGACGGAATAATAAAGTCCCCAAATACTAAGCTGATTGCGGTGCTCTTCTATTTTTTTAAACACTAATGCCTACCAAAGTCTAATATTTTCAACTGAAATCGAAATAAAAACAAAAGTCAGAGAATTTACTGAATGGAAACTGCATTTTCTCGTCTGTATTTTGAGTTACAACTGTTCAATTTATTGATTTGGCACGAGGGAAAAAAAAAGGATTGGAAAAGCAATCTGAATTAAGAAAATTTCCGATTCAGGCCATCGAGAATTTCGTGAACCATTAACTATTTGTGGCTGTGAACAAATTCGTGAATCTTACACAACACAGCGAGATTTTCTTGTTTGTTTATTTTCCATTGGTCGGTAGCCATGACTTCATTTGGAAAACGCCGGAAGTACTTGGCCGCATTCATCAACATCATCGATGGGTTTTGCAGATCGCCGGTTAAAAGAAGAACGACACAATTTTCGGGCGACATGTGACGGAGCAAATAATTTTCGCATTTGTTTTTCAGCTCGTCCAGCAAATATTTGTCGGCGGCGATAAAAAGTCTAGCTGCCATCGTCTCCAACTTGTCAACTTGCACCCGTCCCGTGTAAATGAAGCGCAGCAGTTGATTAAACACTTCCGGCTCAATGTCTTCAATTTTCGCTAAATTAGTTGATTTTTCTTCCATCGGATGCTGGAACATGGCAGCAAAAACTTCACTTCTAGCCGCCAAAATATTCTTGTGGGCGGGGAATTCACATCCGCGGACTTTAAAAATGACGTCACTGAACTGCATGCTGTTGAATAATCCATCGAAATGAGTAGATAATCCACCAGTGCAGTCAAAGGCAAGAACTGCAGGATCAGCTGGTGAAAGGGATATTATTTCCACATGGGTAAAAATCTTGCAGCAGAAAGTGAAACTTCCATCTTCTTGTATACATTCTGATTTCATAAGACTTTCTTTAGATACTCTGAATTCCATAGTATTGACACCAAACAAGTTTGGGGGAGATGGGGCCATTTGCTGGAAAAGTTTGCGTCCATTTCTGTCTAGGATCGACATTTTCCCTAGAGCAGGCATGACAAAATTTATTCCCGCGGAACTGTAATGCCACACGTAGACTGCAATCTGTGTCTCCCTGTCTTGCACTCCCATTCTCCATTGGCTTTTTGGAGTCTCTGGTGAGAAGAATATCTCGGATGAAAACATATATGGGCCTAAGATAGTTTTTAGAAACGGCACTTGAGTGTTCCACTGCAACTTGAAGTTGACAAGTTCGTATCCTAGACGAATCCAATCGAAAACTTCGTCCATTTTCTAAAAAAGGAAAACAGCAAAATTTACGTGTTGAATGAATTGTGAGTTGTGACAGAGAAAAGCAAATAAATTTAGATAATGAGATTTGAAAACTACATTCATTACAGAAGAGTTACGTGAAGGCAATTTTACATGAGATTCATAACTTATTTGACAATAAAGAGTTTATATTACAACTTACATTTTAAAATAGAAACCGTCTCACTTGTTTATACAGATCAACAGACTGAGGCTGAGCTGAGCACTGAGCAGAGAGAGCAGACGTCAGACGATTTTATTTCGAAAAGGTATAGGCTAATCAGCTGAGAGAACGTACAACATCGTCTGCATTCTGCACCCTCAGCAAATCTGCCAGCTGTCAGACCCGTGCCGCTGTGCACACACAAATGACACAATACTACATAATAATGATAATATACAAATTACACACTGAAAAGTTCGAATCTTCTCAAGCATTTATAGTAAAAATAATATTTAATTGATTTGATATTTGCTACAATATTGCCACAGTGTTGACAACTTCTCTCTCAGGTAAATCCATCAAAAATGGATTTTTGCTCTACTTCTACACACATTTTCTATTTTTGTCAAAGAAGTTTGTCTGTTAGTTGTGGAGAATTCCTGTGTAAGATTTTTACTATTGCCTCTTTTATTTATATGCTACAATCAAGATGTTTCTTCAAACCTATTCCTTTGGATCACTTTGGACGGGACA